>QXVX01006263.1:0-22567 GCA_013436065.1 Halocynthia aurantium
ATATGTAAAAATAAATCTCTACTACCCATAGTTCAGACTTATTAGATGCCATTTATGGCTAGAAATCAATAAATAATAAGTACATTTGAACATAGACGACATTTACATACCTGAAAAGGCCGCAAGACGAGGTTCGAGAAGTGAACCAATCACCAGTCGCCAATCTCTTGATGAGCGGCACCATGTGAGCCTCAAGGTCAGCCGGCGAGTGATCATTCGCGACAGTACGAAGAGATTCCACTGCTTTATCTCTGACAACTGTTTCCTGAAATACAGTGGAATGTGTTTAACTAATCGAAGGAATCATCAGTGATGTCATGTGTTTGTTCACTAATCAAGGGTGTAAAATCTGAGTCGACTGCTGTTGGCTGAAGTCAGAGTCGGTAGAAATTACTCAGACTCCTTTATGTGATCGATTCTCGTATAAAGTACTTGAGTGTTGCTAGTGCTGCGTGCTAGTGTTGCCTATATCATATAGTACTAGTGTTAAGTTTTCGCTTCTTCAACAACATCGACTAATATGGAATCGTAACGATATCGCTTAGATGAAGAGAACACACACACACACACACAGTTTCTCCTTTATTTATGAGATAGCAGAAGTACCCGGCGTCAAACTTCAGTATGGTAAGGGGAAATCGACAGCCGCCCGATTGTAAACCACCATTGATTTTAAGGCTCATGAAATGATTAAAAAAAATATAAGCCGCGGCTTACAATCGTATAAATACGGTAATCAATACCTCCACTGTGGCGAGACTCTCCAAAGGTGGCAGTAAACAATGGGCATGAGAATTTCCTCCAACAAGTGGTGTGAATGATCCAAGCTGCTCAGCAAGTGCTAAAAGTACTTCATCCTGAAAAGTTTGTGGAGAATACAAAAAAAATGCATCACTTTTGCTCATCACATCGGGGTATACAATACATATGGCTATTTACATACTACAAGTTAATAATCATCACTCCGAATCAGAGAAGCAATTAACCATAAAGCAACGGACAATACTAGACAAAGTACGACGGTAACACAAATATAACTGATTTGTGTCACTTATCGTAGGAATACGCTAGGGCTGCGGTATGGAACCTTCAGTCGCTTTTTTTAATAGATTACAGCCCGTGAGAAAAATTTAATGCCACTGGTTTTGATGTTATATGAATAGCTAAAGTTGATTTATTTGATTTGCAAGTAACCAAATCAATTTTTTTTTATGCCAGTCACTAGTAGATAGTCGATGTGAAATGCAAGTGCAGCCCGCCGGTTAAGTGTATTTGGTCCAGGGGTGCTACAAGGTTATCTCATGATTAGAGAAGAAAATATCAATAATATTATTAGTCCTATTGTATGGTGGATTATTTAGGTCTTATCCTGAAGAGAAAAAATACCATGAATAACTCCCACCCAAAACTAAAGGAATTCGGCTGGAAGTCAAAAAGTACAGTCCCTCTGAGAACCTTGATTCATTTGGTTAGATTGGTATATAAGATCTGAAATTGTGCTATAAATAAATATTCTTTCGAAATTCTTGGTAAATGATATGATGCGACTGAATTGTAACCCGTATATCTAGATATTAATACACATTTCTATGGCGACATCTCACCTCGTCACACATCGAATCAGTCAGGAATGGAATGAGTTCAGATCTACTACGCTCAACTCCTAAGGCAAGTGCTATGGTTGAGAGTTTCCGCATACTATTAAGCTGCAACTGAACATCTTCATTTCGAAGTTCATCTATAAGCACAGCTATAGGATACAGTGAATCATCTCCAGCTTCGTCAGCCATTACTATTTGATTTTGTTTATGTACGTATAGTATTACTAAATAGATGTGAATTCAAACAGAAGGGTAATATATTTTGGAATTTAATTCCTAAAGGCGTTCTCAATCTGACTAAAATCATTTGATTATTCTTCACCATTATCGGTAAAATTACGCCATAACACTTTTGACGACCTAAACTATGTAAAAGTTTGAACCACTTCTAGGTAGGACCTATTGAGACTATGGTATACACACTTTGCCAATTTGTACGATTACGAAACCAAGTGAAATCGGTTAATATTATTCTTATGTACTTATGTACTTTCTCCTCTATAATTCTTTTTCAAGTACGCCACTAGTGATAAATCATAATTCAACCTTTATAAACGGTAAAGCATTGTCCATAGAAATATGTTTTTATAATACTGTATATACTGTAAAATTTATAATAAGACATCATGAATTGTTCATAAATATATATAGTAATATAAATCCCGTTCAAGTATGCGAAAAATAAACCATAGCATCTGCATAAGTATGTATGAAACAAGGTAGAGACTATGAATAAAGCCAGAATGACGTCATATTCGTTACAAAATGTTGATCAGAAATAAGCATATTGGCAATTGTTTCCTGGCCTGGTAGGTATAGATTGCTGAAAGAGTAGCACAAAAAAGCTTGGCTTCTTGTTGTGAGTACCACAATTTATTTCCTTGTAATTAAAGCATTTGACTACTGGATGGGAACTAGATTGAATTTCTTACACTACCAATATGATCATTTGCATTTTGCTCTCGGTTTCGAGTCAAGTCGTAATTTGCTCTAATTCGGACGAACTCGTCTGCGAGTCACGTAGCCGCCGCTAAATGTCTGACTTACGTAGGCAGTTGTTGTTCCGTCCAGTGGTACTCCTCTCACATTACTGTACTATTTTGTTGTATCATCGACATATTCCTGCAGCATTGTACTCTACCCTTGTATGCAATGTCTTCTCGGAAAGGAATGAAGTTAAAGACACTCACGTTGGCTGAAAAAATGAAGTTACTCGATCGTGTGGATGCAGGCGCCACAATGAAGAAGATTTGTGAAGAATTCGACCTAAGGCCCAGTACGTTCTATGACATAAAGAAAAATCGTGACAAGATTCGAAAACATTCCCTCAGTCTGAAAGAACCTAATAGTACTAGAAATTCTCTGAAGAGGATTAAGGTAACGAAGAACCCTGGTCTAAACGAAGCTGTTTACGGTTGGTACGAACAACAGCATGCTTCTGGCGTCAATGTACGTGGAGTTGATATTCAACATGCAGCTATCAAAATTGCTGAACACATGGAAATTAAGGATTTTGTTGCAAGTTCAGGTTGGTTATATAATTTTAGAACAAGGCACTCACTGAATAAGAGAAGAATTGTCAATGAAGGAGTCACCACAGATGAAGAAAGTGGCCGACCATTCCGAAAGAAACTTGCAAAAATAATTGAAGAGTGCCACCTACTGCTCTCACAGGTATACAATGCGGAAACAGACTCACATCGAAAGGTAGCACCAAGTAAAACACAGACAAAAAAAAAACACAAGCTAATACCCTGTAGAAAGTCACCAAAGGACCGTGCGTCTATCATTACCTGCGATATTGGAGATGGGACACACAGACCGGTCTTTCGCGATGACCCGCTGGAGGCGATAACTGATAGTGCCCTTCGTCCTCCGGTGCCATCAGAAGACGATGACAGCGATGAGGGAGCCTGCTCTGAACCTAAGCTTTCCAACCTGAGGTTTCACCTTGACAAGGCTGTTGAACTCATGGGTCGGTTACCAGACCTTGACAATCACTATCATACCCTATGTAGCATCAGGACAGCTGTTATCGAACAGCAAGACAGTGAGATTTAAACTTCTTCAAGCCCATGGTAAGGCCTCTAAGGCAAAGCCAAACATCATCAAATAGTGAAAGCATCATGGGCAGAAAGAATCTCTTGATTTTTCTATGCGACCAGCAGCGGAGCTGTCACTTACGTCACTCAAAAATGCCTGCAGTGATCATGACGTCTGGTAACGAGTGATGGCGATTGCAATAATCAAGTAACAATATCATTCAAGTGTTTAATAGGTGAATATAGTTATTCAGTAAAAGTAGAGTATATAGCATGACATATGCCTTAGTTGCATTGCTCAATATAGCAAGTGCAATGTTTTATATAGCATAGTTTAGAGTTTAATACTTACACTTTTTGAGCAAGTCTCTAATTATCAGGAATTACATTGTGGTGCCTACAACAGAGTTTTGTTTAAAGTACTGTACAGTATCTTCCGAGTGCTGTGGCACCTAAAGCAACTGTTCACTCATCACCTGCAGTGCTCGTAAGTAGGGTTGCCAACCGTCCTGTATTTAATAGGAAAAGTCCATATTTCAATGTATTGTCCTATATCCTGTATTGACTCGTAATGTGATATATATTTCAATAACTAGTTCTGTATTGATTTGCAATTATTCTGGAGCAGATGCAGTTAACAACACAAATATTTCAACAGCAGAAGGTCAGAAAATCTAGGTGGATTTTCCTGCCTGGTATAAAACCCAGAAAGTGTTATTTACGCCATTTTTCTGGGCAATTTTACAGGAATTTTTTGGCATGTTACGTCAAATGTCCTATATTTGAACTTCTAAAAGTTGGCAACCCTTCTTGTAAGTGTCATAATTTTCAAATCAGAAATATTTTTGTTCTAATGTTACTATGGAAGAATGATAGGAGTAGCACTGTCTGCAGAGTCGTACATTTACGTGAGGCATGGAGTGCTCATCCAACTGACTTTTTTGGCATTCACTATTTTAGAGTAATAAAAGTTTTGATGTTGACAGGAATAATGTTTGTTTTGCCCAGTAAAACCCATCTCTACCCCAACTGTTTTTAAATTATCTATTTCGGTTTCAATATTTAACTGACCTTTCACTCTCAAAATTTATTAAAAGCATTAGAAATTTAAACAATTAACAGCACAACATTCATTAGCATATCAAAAAGATTAATTATAAACAGGCCAAACCATTGCATATATCAAATATGGAAGCAACTAATGGTAACAACTGAAATTTCTATCAGTTTCTAACTATTTACACTCTTATAAACATTATTATGGGTTAAAAGGGTTCAATTCTGGCCATCTCATAAACAGTATCGCAAAAAGCGATGTAATTAACGTCATCCTTTCCGCCGATTCTAACTTTGAATTTTGAAAATATGACTCGAAATTCCTGCTCGCTCAGCAGCGATCCTAGCTCTAGCTCACTGAGAACACGGTGAAACTGAAATCTTGAAACCGAGCCGTTGTGAACTCTGTCATAATCTTCAAACAGCGGGAATAACTGTGTGCGAGTTTTCCGTACATGCTCCGCTACTCTCTCCATTGCCAATCTGAAGACTATTTCAGCCTCTTCAGATAACTCATTCTGCTGCCATTCGACCGGAGGAGTGAACTGAACCGGCTGAGCCAAAGGATTCTTTTCGAGGCCCTTTTCAGTGAAAACCGATTCTATTTCGTCCTGGAACCGAAGATAATCCACAAATCTTGGTTGCCCATATGACCTGAAAGCGTCTGCTAATATTTTAACTTCAGATTCTTTGAGCTCCAGTCCAGCCAGATCTAGAGAGCGTTCAAAATTTGTCACTAGTACTCGACCGGTACGTAGCTTGTCATAATCTCGCATGAATTCATAAATACGCATTCGCTCCTTGAAGACCTTGGTCTTGATTTTGCGTATTATGGAATCTAGATGTGTCAGCGCATCAATTTCTGGTGGTTTTTTGAAGGCGTTGACCGCTTGCAATTCTTTTAAGTGAGCGGGATACTTTGGTGCATCTTTTAGTCGAGGTTCTAGGTCATTCAAAAATCTGAGATAGTTGAAGCCAAAGTTGTCAGAGTACTTTAATTCAATAGCAGCAACTTCTTCCTCATCAGCATGTAAATCAAGCGAAGCCAAGCACTGTCGAAACTGCGATCTAGTTACGTGTCCATTATTGTGCCGATCGAAATCCTGGAAGACTGGCTTTGCGAGGAGTCGCCGCTGGCAGGTCCTACTTTGCATTCTTGCTATGGCCTCTTCGTAAGGCACCTGGATCTCCGTCGGTGCAGATTCCCAATTTGTGAACGTACCCTCCTTAGGTAAGTAGAACGTTTCTAATGGAGGAACAGTGCGAGTAGGATCTTTTTCGAGATTCGGCTGAGTAAAGACCGACTCAATATCGACCAGAAATTTGGTCCAGATCACACAGTAGGATTTTTTCGGGTCCTGGTAGTAATCGGTCAGCGCCTTGAGCTGGGCACGTGTAATGTTGGAAATTCCCATGCTGTTCAGGCCTCTCTGAAATATATCTTTTGAAATGGATCCACTGCGAAGCGGATCGAAATCCTCGAAAAACTCAATAACCCTCACTCTGTTCACGAGAGTGTGATGTCTGATGAGTGCAATCAAATCATACATATTTATATGGGCTGTACTGATGGTTGACACTTGCGGAGGAGGAACGTATTCGGTTGTGGGTGGCTCCAGAGCTGCATCAACGGTGTAATGCTTAAATTCTTGATCAACGCTCTGACAAAAAGCAGGGTAGTTTACATCACCACTTATTGGTTCTTCGAACTTCCGACAAAGTAGGCCCGTATCTTCGTGATTAACAGTAAGACTGAGGAAATGTAAAATTCTGGCAAATTGAGATTTTGTGATGTTTCTGGTATATGCCTCTCCTCTGTCATAATCCCTGCAATATGGATATATCAGTAGTCGTCTTTTCAAAACAACCTCTCTGATTTGAGCAAGAACCGCTTCGACACGCTCTTCTTCCTCTCGGGTGAGGCCATTCAGCGATCTCGTGAGGGCGCCACGCGGGGGTCTCGAGGGGTGAGTGGTGGGCAGTTTTTCCAAGCCAGGCACATTAAATGTGTTTTCCATTATGTCACAAAATTCCTTGTAGTGAACTCTGCCATCAGCACTTAGATAATGATTGGCAACAGCTTGAATTTCAGCTTTGCTCAATTGTGCTTCTTTGCCACATGCAAGGGACAATCCACAAATAAACTGGTTTTCTGTTATCAGGCCGCTACGAAGCTTGTCGTGATCTCTGAAAAATTCGGTTGTTCTTATTCCGTTTTTGTAAACAGCAACACGGATTTTCTCAAACGTGGCTTTTAGATCCAGACTGATGACTCCGAACTGCTCAAAAAAAGCATCTGTAGCAGCGGAAAATTTCGACCCCAGCAAATTGAGTTTCTCTTGCATAGCAATAGATTTCACTTGCTCAACATCATTATGAAAATTAAGATAATTACAGAGCGAAGGCCTGGATGGATCTGCATAGTGATTTGCAAGTAGGGCAATTTCATCTTCAGTAACATCCGGAGGACCCGGGAAAGATCGAGCGAACTGAGATGCTGTAACCAACCCATTGTGGTGTTTATCAAAATCTTCGTAGCATGTCCTGATGTTGATACCGTGATATGTATAATAATTTTGAACTTGCTCCAATATCATTGTCACTCTGTTTGAAATATCAGATGATAGAGGTTTCACTGTTCTAGCTGTACCAAGATATTCCAAAGGCTCCCTCGTTTGTTGCTCTGGATCTGGATCCAGTTTTTCTGGTTGAAAATTTTCATCTATGACATCCGAGAACAGGCGATAGTTTATCATTCCATTTCCTTTCGTGTTGTATTTTTCGCAAAGCTCATGCACTTGGTAAGGGTGCAGAGCTAAGCCAAGTTTTTGGTTCAAACATCTTTTGAATTGTGATTCTGTAATGTATCCTGATCGGAGCCTGTCAAAGTCTTGAAAAAATTCAGATACTCTGACACGTTTTGTACGAACTTCTGTTCGGATATCCTCCTCCGTTTTAATTGCACTATCAAATCCCATTTTGAAATTAAATCATTAAATTATTCAGCGGCAACTCATTCAACAGTGAGAAGCGGCCCAGAAATCCCAATATAATATGTTAGCAACCAAAGTCGGAGGCTTTGCAACCATAACCATAGTAACAGACGGAGAGGGCGATAAAGAGATTGTTTTTACTATTCATTGGGAAAATAGCAGAAAACCGAAAAAAATATATACAAGTACAGTATAAACTTTTTTTATTTCAATAATGACATCTCTTTTCGATTAAAAATGAAATTGGATATACGAATGCTCAATGATAGTCGGATTGTTATTTAATCCACCTACCGTCTTCCACTATGCGGCGAACCAAGAAAATTTAAAGAAAGTTTGATCTCAACATTGTGGTTTTGAACATTTATAACAACGCTTTCATGAAAGTAACCATTCCAAATAGGAATGTGATGCCGTAATATGGAGTGTGGTATTTGTACAAACTTGCTGGTCGCGCGCACCAGAGTGTTTGTCGATTAAACTAGCAATAAAGAAAGGGAATAATGGTTGTTTGAATTTTGATATATAAGATAGCGTTTAACAAATTCAAAGGCATATAAGTCGCATACACATTATAATTCCCTTGAGAAAATACGGTAATCAGCAATGTTGTCAAGCATTATGCACAAGTGTTTTAACTTGGAATCCGACCAGTGGTAAGGGGAAGTTGAATTGTTTCGTTTTTCTCAAATGAAAGTGCCCCGGTAAAAGTAGTTTTCGTAATAGGATATTATTATCATTTTTCATGAAATCGGGATACACACTCCCTGGTATACTACGCACTAAGCTTAGTGATATGACGAAAATTAATTGCAGACGTCAGAGAAGTCGAGTTATAATAACGTGAAGAAATGTTAAGATAACAAATACAGTAAGATAAAGATGAACACGTTTATTTATTCTTTCAATGAGACATGAAAAATAGATCATAATATTTGTATATTTTATTACAAGATGAGGTTTATTTTCTGTACATCGAATTTAGTTTGTTAAGGGTTTTTGTGAGAGATTAAAACGCATCCTATTATCTATTTATACTTCATCAAATAGATATGCTCCAGCCCCCATTCAGTATCATCTTTGTCAAGAATCTCCCAAGTACATTTCCCGCCAAAAAGTTTTCCCACATCCGCTTCCGAGAGATCAAATGGATTGTTTATCCACGTCTTCTTATCCCCAAAGAACATCCCGCTCAGCATATATCGCATGTCTTGTTTCATCAACGACAGACAAATTTCCACATATCGTTCCCTATCTTCGATAAGTATTGTGTTTAGGCTTGCAGTGTCCCATATTGCATCACAGAGACCGCCACAGATTTGGTGGTTGAGTTTGAAAAAATCCCCCTGGTATAAACACATATTTGCATTCTTGGCCTTGAAAGCAGTAAACGAAGGATCAACCGCCGAAGTGCTTTTATCGTATTCAATTTGGTTGTCATCGTAAAACTTGAGAAGCGCGTGTTCGGAGCAATCGATACCAACAACTTCAAAACCGTTATCAAGCAACCATTTCATGTCAGGCGAATTTCCGCACAAGGGAACGAAGACTTTGCAAGTGGTAAGACCTTTTGACAAGGCTTCTATGTGCTTGCCTAGTAGCGGGTTCGCCTGAGGTGTATAAGTTTCATCGTCTTTCGAATGTCCGCTATCTTTTTCACCGTCCTTGTTCTCGTAACTCGATTTCCACCAAGCGTTCCATTGGTCTACGGACAAAAGCTTAAAATCGTCGGCCATACTCACAGATTAAATACAACACAATAATCTCTACAAGACCTAGATTTTTTTTAAACGCAACAATTTACACTACATATGCAATTTCGAGCTTACTCTCTGTCAAACCCAACAATACTAATATGCAGTGTTTCGACAAAATGAATGAACATTTCTAATTCATGTCCTTACGTGTATTTCTGTACAGAAATATCGAAACTCACTCGACTGAAATTAAATTCATGACTTTTTACTGTACTATCGATGGCTAACAACTATTACCGAGCAGAACCTGCGTGTACGGTAGGTCAGCACAGTAGTCTCGTCTCACTTATTGATCATTATTCAGACACGAAAAAAAACCTTCCTAAACGTCATGCACCATAAAGCTCTAATTTTGTATTCATTGTAATAAATAACGTCTTGTACGTTATGTTAATCTTTCTTCCGTAACGCTGTCAAGGCATTATAAATAATGTAGCTAGTACTACGCCGACGGTCAATTTACTCTTTCCATATATGTTAGCAAACGTGTAAATTAACTTTGAAAGATACGCCCTGAATTATTTTCTTTTACCCAGTATTACTTAGTCTGACCTGCAACGTGCAATTTTGCAAAATGAGCAAAAGAAAAGCTCCTGAAGACAATTCCAACAAACCTATAACAGATTTTCTGATCGGTAAGTTTGCTCTTGTTAACAGATGTTCAGTAAGTTGAAATGGTTTCAGTAATGTTTACCACCGTGTTTGTGATTTTGGAGTAGAACTCGCAGACTATGAAAAGAATGTCAACAGAGCTTTCCATAAATCAAATGCTTACAGAAAGGCAGCAAGTTCTATTGCTCAGCATAAAGAAAAGTTACACAAGGGTTCTGAAGCTAAAAAGCTGGTGAGACTAAAATCTATACTGTAAAGAGAGCCTTAAAAAAATAATTATTGTCAAATTTTATGAAAACAGATGTTATGATTGACTGATATAACAGGCTCTGTATTCAATTGTCCATAATATAATATACTCAACAATCCACACTTCTGCAAGCATATGAATAATTAATCAATCAGCAATTTTAATATCTGTAATCACTGCTACATGTCATTGGTGTCTCCATGTTTGCGCTCATATAAGTTGAGTTGGGAGTGTCAACATGGAGTGATCAGTTTTATGTGATGAATCCATTTTATCATGTACTTGCATACCATGATATATGAGAGTCTTCATTCGATTCAACTGAATCACAGTACCTTTTCAGCAAACAATGGCATATTGATAATCTATTTTACAAAATATTCAAAAGAATGGAGTTGGTGCAAAGATAGCGGAGAAAATCGATGAATTTTTGTCTACTGGAAAATTGAAGAAATTAGAAAAAATTCGTACTGATGAAACCTCTCAAGCGATATCGCTGCTGACACGTGTTTCTGGAATAGGGTAACTAGAATTTTTTACAGCAATTTGCAATCTTTTAATTGATGATTTTTGAAAGCATGTAGTTAAATGCTGTAGTTTAAACTGCCTATATTGATCAGAAGATTTTGAGCATAATTTACAACCTATTCGATGAAACATAATGCTCATCCCTTAATTTAAAAAAAAGCAATTTAGATAAGCCTCATTCAACCTATATCATTTTTAAAAAAAACGTATGGTATTAAAATAGCAGTGCATAAAGTTTGAATATCTCACTGAAATACGAGTACCTCACATATCGGAATGAAAATTATTCACATTCAATCCTTTATATTATTTCGCATGTTTTTTAGTCCTGCGGCTGCAAGAAAACTATTTGATGAAGGAATTACAAGCATTGAAGTTTTGAATGAAAATGCTGAAAAACTAACCCATCATCAGCAGATTGGATTAAAGTAAGGAATGTCATTGCTAGGTTTTGTGTCATAGCTACAATAACACTACCAAGTAGGAAATTTTAGTTTCTCTGAACTGAAAGCTAAATTTACTGTAATAAATGTTAATAATCCTAATCCTTGCATCATATGAGGGGCACTTTCTGCCTGAAAAAGTTGTTAGTTGTTGTGTGATTGCCTGGAAATAATTATTGATAAGAAATAGTAGTATAATATATAGATAGTAAACTAGCAATAGGATTTCATTCCTTCCAGGATCCAGATTTTTCTTTGTTCATGCATCTGGCAAATTTGATTAAAATCAGCGAGAAAAGGCGACATTGTTTCAAGACAAACAGACAAACTTTCTTTGTACTTTGTCTTAATGGAAATGGTATTTTGACAGTCCATCAATAGAATACAGACCAATTTTATGAGCAAAATAATAACGAATTTGTTTATTCATCAAAGAATTATTATAGAGATGAAGAACCTCATTTCAAAAACATGCAATTTCATCTTCAGGTACTTTGAAGACTTTGAAAAAAGAATTCCAAGAGCAGAAATGGAAATATTGGAGGTACGATTCTCAGTGAATTCTAAATGAATGCATCAGTGGAATTCACATTTTTTTACTATCTCTGGTTGTAAACTTCACTGCATTACAGTACAATATACTTCACAGAAAATTATTCAAGAAAGACTCAAAATACTCGACAAAGAATACAAAGGACAAGTGTGTGGCAGTTATCGTAGAGGGGCCAAATCGAGCGGTGATATTGACATTCTACTTTCACATTCATCTCATAAATCAGGAGGTGGTAAAAAGGTAGGTATTTTTTCTTTGGGGGATAAATTTTGTGCAATAAAGAGGGATGTATTGGTACTTGGTGAAACTTAATATTTATAGTAATAATAATATCATATCGATTTTTTATTCAATCACCTGAATACATTGCAAAGTTACATCCTTTTATTATTTCCCCATCCCCATTATCTTTGTGGTCATTCCTACTGCAAATATATTAACTTAATCAGAAATTGCTACATGCTTTCATTTGGCTAGACCAAAAATAATATTAATATAAGAAAGTGCCTCTAATTTCTGACAGTTCCAACCTTTTTTATTTTTCTGTGCAAGGCTGACATTTGTATCAATTTTGAATTTTGTGCACAGATATTTATTCCAATTTTTTTCTTGCATTTTCCATAGGGTGAACTTCTGCAAAAAGTTATTACTGATCTTCAATCTATAAATTTTGTGACTGATGTTCTGTCAGTTGGTCAGACTAAGTTCATGGTGAGTTGAGATATGAATATACTATGTCAATAAGGTTGACATATTTGTGGAGGTATCGTATTCCTGAACTATATCTATGTACAATATTTTCGAATTTCCCAGCACGGGGTTCTCTATCAATAGTGTTAGTATGAGGGCAATGTTGAGTACAATAGTATGTAAATGATCCAATAAAACTAGCTAAGTAAATGCACTAGCACAAGCTGCCATGGCCACAACGACTAGTGAGACAGCAGCAGCATGGGGGCCAGTTATTCTGGAGTACAGTAGATTGCAGAGTTGACTCGATGCCGCCCTAGTTCTTCATGGTAAAATATTTATTCTGCAATACTCACTTTGCATTTTAAGGGTGTATGCCGAATTACAGAAGAAGAATTTAAAAAGCTAGACACCAATGACACTGAACCAGTGTTCCGACGTATCGATATACGGTTGGTAGAATCATCAGTACGATTACCATATTTTTATTACGGAACTCGATGCTGATTTCTTATTCTTTTTGGTGCAGTCTTGTTCCCTTCGACCAGATACCATGTGCAATACTCTACTTCACCGGCAGTGACATCTTCAATAAACGTATGCGCACATTAGCCTTGGAGAAAGGATTCACAATTAATGAGTACTCTATTAGGCCCCAAGGATCAACAGGTAGAATGGTGCTATTTTTTCTATCTGTTATATCGATATTAGTGTTTAGACAAAGGGAACTTTTCAATCTGTTAATGAAATCATAATACAGACCATAATTTTTTTTAAATTTTAGGTATTGCTGGTGAACCTTTGCCAGTGTCCTGCGAGGAGGATATCTTCGACTACCTCGACATGACATACGTTAAACCAGTCAACCGCAGCGAATAACCATTGAAGTTATCTGCTGTCAATACCGTTAACCACACATCTACTAAAAACTATTGCCCACTGTTACTTCTGAACTGTTTGTCTGCCCACACATTTTGGAACCAGAACAGGAAGGAAGTTTATGTGCACACATAAGGTTAGCTACTTAAGTCAAAGTATATAATATAATCTTGGATAAATCCCCTCAACTATGTAGAATGCAGTCATACTTTTATTCCATTGAAACATGCCAATAGTCATGAGGTTGACTGTGCTAACAGTGACTTGAAACAATTTCAAGTATGCATTTGTCACAAGAAAAACACATTACACAATAAAAGTTTTGGTCATGCTGACTACTAAAAATTAGGGGAACATTGCAGTGATGATCATGCTGTTGTATGGTAGTGGTCTGATCTGGAGAATTGGGCAGAGATGTTTTAACTGTCAAAATGTGTATAATCATATTTTTGTTTGCACCATTACGCCCCATATGAATTATTGCATTGAATCAGGGGCTCAAACTTATTAAATTTTACAAACAAAATAAATACATTGAGATGCAAGTTTCAAGAATGTTATTATTGCAGAGGTGAAGGTTGTTGGTGAATGCGTAATGTAAAGGTAAAGTTGTGACATGTGCCTTCACGGGCATTGCCTAGTCAACTGTATGCCTATGTTTGATTCCCATTTGCTAGATCTTCAGGAAGGATCTTTCATGTAGACAATCTTTTACTTAAAACAAATATGCAGTTAGTGTCTTTCACGTATTTCTACATCTGATGAAATGTGATATTCATAAGGTGAATATGAGGTGATGTGTGCTTGTGTACTGGTTTATACTCGCATTAGTCTGAACCATTTAGCGCCTGGGAAAATACTTATACTAGGGATTTCAACGGTTACCATCACTGCTCTGCCTGGTGTCGATTTTCAGCTACCCGTGATATAATTCGGCCAAAGACTGTTTATGTATAGATTACTATATACCGGGTTGAAGACTTTATTATAACACCCAAGAATATACTGTACGTGTATAGTAAAATTACGAATATAAAATTAATCACAAAAATAACTAAAAATGCATTCTGACATGATTAGTCTATTTCTCGCGGAACCCTGGGTGACCTCTCGTGCAACCCCGGCTAGGAAGCGCGGAGTTGAGACGCAATCAGTTGGTATACTAACTAGAGAAATTAAGATTATTTATGCTCCCATTCTTACAAACACAGCTTCTCTATGCAATGTGAACATGAAATGTTATACTACAATCACAGTAAACTAACCACTAACCACCAGTAAACTATTAAATAAACCCTTTCTTATATTAAAACGACGCGATTTTTGGACGTAGTTGAGATTGAGTTCTGCTAAATGTTGTCTATTCGCTCCCACCATGATATTTCATCTAATTCTACATGATAGGATTCAATCCACTGCCCTCCAGATATTACAACTTGATCTTTTCGCATCATATCACGCCATTTGATAGGTTCGTTCAGAGAACCGGCAGGTAAATAAATGTCTCTTTCACGAGCATGTTCAGTAAGAATCGGCGCAACCAGGTATTTCGATCCAACTAAAAATTCATCGCTGCAGGAAAAGGCTTGTTTTTCTGCTAAATCTGCCAAATACCAAATCGGGCTCACGGGAAGGAATAGGTCTTTGTTTTCCGCATATCGTCTTGCCGTCCTTACAATTTCTTCGTAGATAACAGTGCGATGAATAGCAACATAGCGATGCGCTATTTCTGTCACCTCCTCGTCATAATCCCAAGGAGATATAGAAAACTGCATCACTGGGAGAAATGCGGTGACCTCCAACCATCTGATATACAATTCTCTTTCTGGTTTGGTTTTTACGTAAGCATTACCACCGATCATATCCGGTAAAACGTAAGGATATCCTATAGTTCCAAAAGTCAGTGCTGTTGGAATTAAAGTTTGCAACCCTTTGAATCCTCCCCAGGAAGACCCTTTGTCCATCATGCGAATGAAAAAAGGCTGTGATTGCATTTTCCAAGCCGCCCTCATTTCCATTGCGTTTCCCGCTATTTTATACGCTGATTTAGCGTACATAGTTGTGTAAAATCCAGGATTGCGCAAATCGTTAAAAAAATTGCCGCTGCGAGGTAGATAGTTTGTTTCGCCAGCGTCAAATTTGAAAGAATCCAATTGATATGAAGTTTTAACGTCCGTAAGAAGATTTTCGTACCTGAATATATTTAAACTCAACGGTGATATTTCAAAACTGCGCAAAAAAAATCACGAATTTGAGGCAAACTCAAAATGGAGTTAGGAATAACCTGTTTAAGGGAGATATATTTTTAAGAGTGCGACATGTTCTCACATCAGGCTTTCTTACATAGTTCCAAAACTTACATTTCCTTACTCCCTTCGTTTCCATTCTATTTCTTACCTGATAATTTCCCATATTAGGCTTTCCAATATAGATATTTTCCACGGAATAAATGTTCTTCCACAATTTATTTCTATTCTTTTTACCCGGGTATTTTTCTGGGGGCAGGACATAATACCATTGAATATAGAATACCAAAAGTGGAATGTAAACTCTCTTTCGCACCCCCTGAAATGTTTCTCGCACCCCTGGCTGGGGACTCCTGCTTTAAGGGTACATCTCAGCGTCTCGGTACGGTGAGTATTCGTGTAAGCCTGTAAGGTGTACATCAACTAACGTCTTTTAACGTTAGTAAGAAAGAAATTAGATGTATCGTCTTCAATTACCACGTCACTGCTTCGGGATTCGTGAAATCTATTACTGCTCCTATTCCATTCCACCATGTTACTAAATCTGGATTCGTTTCGTTAGGCGATTTCCTTATAAAATAGCCTCGCAGTCTTCCCGTTAGGTAATTAGAAGAATCTCTGTTAATGAAAGGCGTGACCCAGGTAGTTACGCGGAATCCCTGTAAAATTTAAATAAGAAACTTAGTAGCGTGGGCTTGTTTAGAAATGACATCAAAATACCATTGCTAGTCTTTACCTTTTGGTGAAGGGATTGAACCATCCCTTTTGGATCCGGAAACTTCGATTCATCGAATGTAAAATCTCCGTAACTAACTTCGTATCCATCGTCGATTTCAAGCTGGCTGTTAGTGAAATTCCTGTTGGTAATTTCCTCTGCAAAGGTCTCCACCACAGTTTGATTTATATTGGACTTGTACCTGTGTATATTACCCACTTCCTACATTATTACGTGTGCCTTGGCTTTATTTATAAACGCAATCATAGTAGTAAGTATTATAGTTACTCGACCTAGCCCAAGTTGACCAAATTGGATCTTTTATCATTCTTAAGTCTGGCAGAAGAGTTGGCCTGTCGATAAAACCCCTCAACATGGCCTTGTGTGTCGATAACGTATCCGGACCTATACACACAGCATATCGAAGTTTTGTGCTCGAATCGAGATTTGGTTGATAGGAGTACCCGAATAATTGCGTAACATTGTAACTGGCTTTCAAAGAAATACGATCGTTTTTCGTAATACCGACTGATAAAGGAATATCGTCATACACGAATATCGCCACACCGATAGAGGACAACCAGTATCGTTCAAGTACATTTCCATAGCGCCATGGCAAGTCGGTGGAAAGATAGGTGTCAGCAACGGTTTTACTCGTGTTGTTTATAGGCCACTTTTGAGTATAGAGTTCAGATCCACCATACCAAAAAATTTCGTTGTTTTGATTTCCTAATTCGGCCGGTATTTGCATAAAAACGCTATCTTCAACGTCCAACTGGTTTGAAACGGAGCATCCGTTTTGTACATACTTCGAAGAATAGACGTCATAACACTATATAAAAATTCACACTGTATTCTATATTGGTTGATAAAAAATAGCAAGTATTATGGGCTGGATGTTTCATATCGCTGGATATAAGTAATTTAAAGGAAGGGATATAAAACCATACCTCAACCACGTCGTATGATTTATTGATGTATTCGATGCTCGATTCAATAACTTGACAGTTGTCCACCGGAGTTGTAGAAGAAGTCGACAATTCTCCTTGTTTGGAACGAATGAAAGATTCTATAACTAGTTTCACCTGGCCGGTATTTTCATATCTCCAAATAATGGTACCAGTTGATGTGATTTCATAGGACACTTGGCGGCAACCAGAGCACGCCTGCTTTTCTTCTGGCAGAAATATAACAAGAAACGACGCAATTGTCAAGATGCACAGACATAACAAAAATGCAGCGAGAACACTAAATTTTCTTGCTGCTTTCATTGTATCACCTTTATTGTTAAACTACTGCAATATTACATGCGCAGATATGTTGAACTCGCTAAATATTAACGTAAGAATTAACATTAGGACAATATTGATATAACACATAACAACTCTAAATCAACGAAGAAGCCCTGATTTAACTATTGAACATTTGAGTAGAATCTTGAAGGGGTACCAAGGCATATGTCCGAAATCAAACATTACATATAAATATAAAATATTTGAACATACAGTAGTCTTTTTCGAGCTATTTTCCATAATCTCTACCCGAAAATTTATCATAGGCTAAAATTACGCAACGTTTGCAATACGGATATTTCCTGAATAAACAGCAAAAGAACACGCTGGTAATTATTTTTGTACTAGTACTCTATAAATTTGAGCATGTATGCGCAGACAAAATAATTGTCAGTGAACTAAAAAGGGTGCCGAAAAAGGTTCTAAACCAGGTGCTAAAAACTCGAGCATGATATTACAAAATTATTCGCTAAAAACAGCGTGCCACAGGGTTTAGTTATAGGTACTGTTATAAGGCTGATATCTTGATTGTGTAGCGTGGTTGAGTTACAAGTGTTGTGTACAGTTACGTTCATCTCTTCGTTTCAATATGGTCTTTGGCAGTTAAGATTTCATATCAAGATGTTAAAAAATATTCTTGCTCCGATAATCACAGAGACTTGAATTGTAGCTTCGTGCAGAAGAAAATATAAACGATTTTTTTAGGATAGTAATTCACACTTCCAGTTCTTGTAGTTGATTTTACCTTCCGCTTTTAAGGATATTTGTACAGGAATGCAAACGTGCCTACTCTTCCTACGCAGTTAAGTATAAATAACATCAAACCGCCTAAACAACATTTAAAAACAGTTCCTATTGCGGTAAATCGTAATTAGTAATACTGATTCAAGAGTGTTATATTGACTTGGTTAATGACTCGAGTAAAATGTGTAATTGAAACATGCAATCAGATCTTTTATTTTCACATTCTCTTTACTAACCCTTTGCACCCTATTTATATAAGTACAGAAACCATTTGTGCATTTTTCAATTTTATTGCACAAAGATGAAAATTCAATGAATGGCAGGATAAAAGAGCTAAAACAACATTTGAAAACATGCATGATTTAGTAACAATTACTGCCACTAGCGTGCAAAAAAAATGAAATAAGATACGCAACAAATTACGGACACTGAAGATGATAGTGTTTGGAAGCACCACCAGTCTACGCTCGAAATTCGTAGAGTGTAATTAAGGTAATACAGCTCGGGTCTAAGAACACCATGCCAACCTCTAAGCACCGGTATGCGGGAGACTATTAAAATAGTAGAGCACCTCATCAATACAGAACATTTGGTCACAGCTTCGAAGCAGATTCCAGCTAACACGAATAGTCAATGCTGAGCAGAAATTTGACTACAGGTTAAACCTCACCAGGCAGGTGCCGGAGTAACAGATATTCCGAGCCAGGGAATATTGNCCCCTGCTCAGAGTAAACAACTATTGAATCCTGTGAGGTTCAGCCTGCACCAAATTCTAATTTCCAATAAGTTTAAAACCAGTGAAGGAAAAATCACAGCTATTCATACAGAAGAACCAAGTGAGAACCACAAATATCAAGGAATACAAGAACTTTACCGGAACAAACTGCCCTTTCTGCAATGATTCAAATTATTATTTGTACCAGAATTAGTTGAACTGTTGCCTAATTTCACCGATTTGAAGTCTGACTGTAAATTACTATTACCTCCTATCATCATAATTTGCTTCACTTTTGCTACGGCTTCGTCCACCACATCAGTTGGTCCTTCGAATGTTAGGTGTTTAAATTCTGTGTGTATATCAGACAATTTGTAGTACAGTTTGAAGACCGATTTTTCCGAGGACTTCAAGGAAGACTGTCCATCTTGATGCATGAATGAAGAAACGGAGTTTGAAAACCCGGTCGAAGAAAACGAATTTCCACCAGAAGAGGTAGAAGGTGAAATTGATAGCGAAGAGGCAGTAGCGTTATTCTTGGATTCGTGGATGGCACAGTGTGCCAACATCGTCACCCTTATGGAGAGCGACTTGACACGAGGCGACAACAATTGAGAGATGGCAGACTTGGATTCCCGTCTGTGAATCGGGTCGATGTCGATTTGGTTGGGCCCGACCTCAAATGTTATTTCTGTCTGTGACCGAACTTTGTGAAGCTGACTTAGCCTGAAGATCTGGGTCTCCATAGCAGGAACAAAAACGAAAGATTTGTCTCCATCAGTTTTCAGTAAAGGAGGGAATCTGTACTCGTTATCTCGTTGGGAATACACTCTTTCGGACAGTTTTTTCGAATTGTTCTCAAACGCATTGTTCATTACATCATTACGAGTGCTGTGCTCACGCACGATATGAAATTCCATAACTCCCGTACTTTCTAGGGTTTGATCTTCGTTGACAGCGACACCCACCTTGTTTTGGTATTCCAGTCTATACCTATCAAGAATTAATATAGAATTTATATGCAGGCACTTGTTGAATTACGTCTGTCCAAACTTACTACAATCACGTCATAAAAAAATAAATGGCAGGCCGTGCGAATGAGTGCTTTTATGGGGGCCCCACATAGAAGTCTGATAAACCATGTTGTAGCTTAGATAATATGATGATGCGAACAACTTATGTGTGATAGATATACCAATTACTTATTTCAGTAATGCCACAAGATGGTATGGCAACATGTTTAAATCGACTTATGGATGATGGGTCAAAGCGTAGAGGGGTTTTCAAATGTAGTATATTCTAAATTCTACATTGATTCCAACACAGAATAATTCTCTGTGATAGTACATAGTCAAAGTTGAATTACCTTCCAGGATGATTTTGTCCTTTTCGTCGTTTTATCGTCTTTTTTAGTATTCCTCCCATTGATATGCTCAGATCCTCTACTTGTATTAAGGAAAATCCAGCATGGTCATTGACCTGAAAAAGTGTAATATTGATTCCGTGATTCCTCGGTGAGGTGGAACTAGGGAGATAATTCAACTATTTTAAATGCGAGCTTCCCAGCACCTTATTTTATTTTATTTTCAGTAATCCAGTAAGTAATCTATTTTTCAGAAGCAAAGGAAATGTGGGATTTTATTGATTATATTCAAACCATTTTCATTACCTTAACAAAAACAGATTCCTTGACTCCATTTGCATCGTCTCCATTGCCACCCGTAGCAGACGTTTGTTTTTCCAATAGTGTGAGCGTGGGGAAACCAAATTTGGAAATAGGTTCGGTAGGCTCTAGTGCAGGGAAGTCATGGTCAACCGACCCATCGTCTTCCGCAATATGAAGAGAATACCCCTGATGGAACAAAGACATGAAAAATTTAACGTAACTTCGACCAGTAAGATTATGAGCGTACCATTTCACACCTGAACATTTTTTCTTCTTAGTATAGGTTCACGATTCTCCGAGAAGTATTGCCAGCACGCGAGACCAATCGTATGCATTACCTATGATTTACATTCATAATACACTTTTATACACCTACATACATACATATATATACATAATGATCAACATAATATGCTCCAAAAACCATAACTACAAAAAATATACCGTATTTTATGTGCATGGGTAGCCAACTAATGAAAGAAATCAATTTTACCATGGGGCTAGTAAATATGGTGCAATAGGACTGCCACATATGCGAAAAAACCTCCCCGGCTATTGTATTGAGATCTCCATTTTAAATTTGATTATAAAAGTTTCGTATCAGATTTTGAAGTTGAATTCTGGGTTACAACTTTTACACAAGCAAATACGGTATTGAAATCAATTAACTTACCTTTGCACCATTTACCAGCACTGATACAGGCATTGAAAACTTTGGTTTTTCAACTCCGTAGGGCCAGACGAATATGTTAATCCTTTTCACGCTATTACTACTTCCATGGCCAGTCCCATCAAACTTAGAATATTCCCTAAAAGGACTGTTGGTTGGATCTTTGGATTCAGAAAGCAGTTTGGAAAGCGCAGATAAAGTCTCCTTTTTTTGGTAAGCACAGTTTCTTCCTTCCTCTTTCATATCAGATATCAAAATGCTATTAACTCCGTTCGTTAATTTATTATTGTGAATTGTCTTAGGTCCGTCTGTATCATCAACATCTGATAACCTATCTTCGCATTCATGAATTTCGAATCCGTAACGTACCGATTGAATTTCTCGATTTAGCTCAGAGGACACTTCAGCAGAAGTGGTACCACACGGTAATTTTTTTTCTATGATAGCATTGCTATTTTCCTTTACGGCATCTCTTTCATGCCCAAGATATTTCTTTTCAAATAAAGATGACATTTGATCCTGCAAATGTTATAAAAAGTAACGGATGAAAAGAGGAGCCGGTAAGAAAGACACTGAAAGTATTACCTGTGAAATTAAAGTATTTCTCTTTCTCCAGTGCACAGACTTAATCTTAATCCGGCTCTGACGCTCTTTGCGAATTCTTTCCAGTTTTTGCGCTGTGTTTGACCGCCTACGCATCCCGAAATCCCATCCTAATTTTTTAGGCTACAATGTTAATCTG
Organism: Halocynthia aurantium; assembly: GCA_013436065.1. Classification (NCBI taxonomy): domain Eukaryota; kingdom Metazoa; phylum Chordata; class Ascidiacea; order Stolidobranchia; family Pyuridae; genus Halocynthia; species Halocynthia aurantium. The sequence continues at coordinate 22,195 of QXVX01006263.1, forward strand.
ATGACAACGTCATCGTAAAAAGCTAACTCTAACTCACCAGACAGTATATCGGGTGAAGGTGCAAGAGGTGAAGAATTTTCAAAAACTGGACTTGTTACTGGAGAGGAAGATAGTGTGCTGGAATTATCCGATGCATTAGAATTTCTCGGTGTTGATTTACCAAATGACTCTGGTAATCCTTGCTGTGAATAACAAGAAAATAAGACCCATTAGGCCCAAGACTCTCATAAGACACAAGAGCCTCATTATTCTTTTCTTAGGCTAAAACATTCTGGGAATAAATGGTACACTGTACACACACACTGTGTAATGACCCTTAGGACAGAGTCATAGTTGGGGTAGGGCTCTGGATTCTTAGACTAGGGTGGAGTTT
>QXVX01006265.1:8962-78999 GCA_013436065.1 Halocynthia aurantium
ATGCGCAATACTCGTATTGATCGCAGGAAAGTCAAACTCCCAACATTTGAATCTTGCAGGGTCTCTACTTGATCTAAACTGATCAGTACATATCTGAACAAGGAAAACATAATTAAGGTTAACAGATAATATAGACCGAGAATACGTTATGGAAAAATCTAAATCTCGAAATGATACCAGGTTTCTTCCTAATTCCATGATATCTTGTTACCATCTAATGCTATTTCAATTACCTATACACAATACCCATACATGTAGTACATTTTGTGAAAATTTGAATTGAGCATAGAAAGAAATCGATTTCAATGATCCAATGTATTCCCAGTAAAATTTGGACATACGATGGTTAGAAGTGCAGTTCGTACGAAAACCCGGTAACGTTTGGGTAGGTTAAGGTAGCGGCAGGGTGAGTGTTAGCCAACTGAACCTAAACTACATTGAACCGCACCTCTTAACTTGCACTAACTTGAATAAGTGAATAAAATGAAGATTTGCGATAACAAATACGTATGGAATGGTATGGTATACGACAAAATATCGACTTACGCTGCTACAATGACTACGAAATCCAACCAATTCCACGAATCTCGTAAATAACTGAAACGATGGAGAATAAAACCTCGACCAACAATTTTCACCACAGCCTCGATCGTGTATATAAACGTGAAGATATTCCTGAAAATGGAGCAAAACAAGTTTGGCAACCTCACAGATCACCGAACAATAATACTACATCGAAAATTGACTTACTCTACATAGTACTCTGACCATACTGGTTCTTCGTTCCCGTTTATCATCATCACCATACAGTTGATTAATATGGTGGCAATCACAAGGTAATTAAACCAGGTACCGGCAGAAAAATCATGATGTTAAGGGATTGAGACACGAGAAACGCAAGCATCAAAACATTATAAATTAATTATGCAAAGGAACGTGCCTGTATTGCCAAGATAAAAATACTACCAGAGGAAACAACATTGATGTTATTGAGTTGAATATCGGGGCCTCAATATTTACGGAGTAATTATGCTTGTTATAGAGTTAGCAATTTAAGAAATAGAAATGCGGGTGCACCCATGGCGTATTCAAGTTCATTTATCACGTAAAGTATGCTTCAAATCGCACCCTTGTGGTGGTTAGTCGTCCATGTAACTATGGTATTTTAAATAATCTTATATATACTTGGTAATTTAGAAAGGATATCGATGAACCAGAACTCTTATAAATCCCTGCCGAATTATGCTATTCTTTCCGAATAAATGAAGAGATTTCTCTGCGCTGAAACGAAAGATCATCCGTTCATTGCTCAAGAAGATGAAAGTCTAAAACGAAAACGGTATTGATATAAGTATTTTTTCATATTTGATGTGATTACATTCAATAAAGGTCAGATTGATAAACATAAAGATGAAATCTCAAATTTTTCTTGTTTGTAAATGTTATTTATTTTCAATTTATTTTTATGTCGTTAAAATTAAGGAAGAAAGTCAGCATAACTTTAACTGTTTCCTATAGGGGAAAGGTACAACCAAGCAATCCAATTACTGTTTCCTTAGACCGCTTCATAAATTTTACAGTAGGTCGTTATTTATTGTCACTGTGTGCGATTTAAACGAAATCATTTGCAGGAAAACCCTTCAGCTGCAAAAACAACCACAGCTGACAGAATATCGAATGCAACTAAAGAATTCAATAAAAAACAAATATAATTGAGCCACGTACATTTTTATCAGCGTAAAACGGGTCAGGATCATCCAGGGGTTTATTCACCGGATTTGCGAAGCCAGGACAGTAGTCCAGAGTAAGACGTCGCTGTTCTTTGAGTCCCGCTGCAGGCTAGAAACAAAAGTTGGATAAAAATCAAATCAAATCAAATCAAAGAGTTTGAAACAAAGTCGAATATTATGGAATAAATAAATCAGTAGGTCTCCTGATCATAATAGAGATTGTGCGTTTGTCCGGAAAACTCCTTCATCCGTTATGACTGATGGATTATATGTATTGCTACCCTAATTTTAACACTTGGAATACAGTACCAAAACTACAACTACAGATATGTCTCTCTTGATATCCTAATGAATCTTGCAATATATCCAATCCATAATTCCAAAAGTTTGAAAGATTCTTACCTTAGGTTTACCGAACGTGTTCAACTCTTTCAATTTACTTTCCATCAAAAGTTCTTCTGTTGTCCTCGCTTGAAGCTTTCGTCCTCTTATCATCGCCATCTTTGTTTTCCTGGATGATTTCTTCTGTATCGGAACTTAATACTGCACGGTGAAGGCCGACAACTTGCCAAATATCGTCAATGACAAAGTCTTTTGTATTTGTTTTTCGTACACACGGTGCATCTACATTTCCATTTTACTATGTAATAATTATAACCTGCATTTGAATAAGTAAAATTTCGCTAAACACAGATAAGGTCAGTGTATAAGGTTAGCAAGTATTCTGGTAATATAATACCAATTACCGTATAACCACTGCAATTGCTAAGATTTCAACCAGGAATACGCACATCAGCATTCCTCACCTTCTCTCAGTACTGATTACCACTATTCCAGACTTTTCCAACTAAAATCTTTTTTTTCCCGACTTCTCTCTTGTCAAATCGAGGACAGATTGCCTAGCGGGAGAAGCGACGCAAACGCCGAGTATCCCCCCTCATGAATTGTTTATGGCAAATAGGCAAAGCGACTAATACTTCCGATATGTTAAAGCGATAGGCGAGAGATTCTGGAAGTGGCTATCAAGGCAGAAGGAGATTCGAAAACCAATTAAAGGAAAAAGGTACCGTGCCTCACGAATATGAATACCATCAGTTGGAAAATGTACACATAAATGAACTAGCTCTAATCTCGATGAAAAGGTTATTTACTGCAAGACCTATTTCGACGATTCTCTATCTCAATTACATATTCGTAGTTATGTAAGTTAACAGCGACCGAATCGCTCATTCTTAAAAGCAAGTTGGATATAAAATATTCATATCTTTTTACCTCAATTTCCTTTTGTACCGTATCGCGCGTCGCGTGAAATGTTTTGTAATCCAGATTCAGTTAACTTTCACACGTGCATGCTGAATCTAATATTCAGATTCTTCGGAATTCGTTATCTGCAGAGAAGGAGTACCTTCTTTTTTATCTATAATCATTTTTAACCGACAACACTACCCATTCTACCCTAATATCGATGAATGTTAGAGTCATGAAGTCTGTACAGCTATAAAAATCAACCTAGAGCAACGGTAGCAACTGTAGCTAATTTGAAAGTATCCTCGCGAACATTAGAAATGATAGCCATCGACACTCTCCTGACTAGACTTCTAATTCCTCCTCAGGTACGAAACATATAATAAGGCTGTCGGTTTCCCTAGAAAATTAGAAATTGTTACTAACTTAATTGAGTCATTAGCAATTATAAATTATAGAAAATAAAACAGTTTGTCGAGAGTCCACCAAGCGGTGTGCTATTTGTATTATGACTAAATCAAACCTGGTAGTCTCTCATCCTACCAAGCACAGACATCCATCCAACAGCGGTTACTAAGTTTAATGAAAGCTAATAGGTGTAAAATTCATACGATAATAGTGTATCGGTACACAAAGCGCGGAAGAAGTTTCATATGCGTTTGTAAAGGTTGATTTTTTTCATTTCAAAAAATATTTTATGTATGCCAGCAATGGCAGTGGCTATTAGTTTTCCATTCTATTAATTCTCGGAATAACTTCAAAACTAGTCGATGAGTTCATAGCCATTTTACAATTTCAACGAATCATTTTGGTGTAATCTATGTTTGAACGTGCTACACAGCTATACACTATTCCATCTCCATACGAGCACCCGGATGCTGTTTCCGTCTTCTTCTAGGAGCCAATGATAATAAAAAAGGCCGCTGTTGAGTAGACTGCGATCTAGGTGATTGTATCTTGCTCAAGGACATGGAGATGGCTCTGGTAAGATTAGAACTCGGACTCTCCAAGTCGAGAGCCATTCTCCCGATTGAGTGATATCTATGTGATTGTAACTATGAGACATCTAGCGGATGATAATTCAGTCAATCATGAGGGGCAGGAAGAATTATCGCAGTAGGGAGTAATAGGAAGACAGATGTCGTACACTTGCTTTAACCCATTCCACCGAAACGTATCTCTTCATTTAAGGATGATGTTGTGAAAAAATGTTATTTAGAATTTTAATAGATATTTGTTGCTTAGAAATTTTGGCAGAATAAATTGTACAAAAAGAAAAGTAGCAATAGGAATAATAACGATGAAAAATGACTAAGATAAATAGTTGTTCCACAATTCCTTCCCGTTCCGTCTGTAAAAACGTTGCCTCCAGAACAGAGCGTTTGATTGAAGCATGAGCACCTCTCATCTGACAGGTAATCGCAGTTTTGGAAGCCTGAGCTCTGAATACTAGGGTCGGTACAATTCAGCCTTTTGGTGAAGCACGTGGGGGCTGCTGTTAATCAGAAAATTTCAATACTTTAAATCACGTAAAAATTCAACAGGTTGACCAGAATACTTGAAGGTTAGTTTCTGGAAAGAATTAGGCATACTTGTTCAAATAAAAACCATTTGAAGCTTATCCCAATATGTGCTTTATCCTAAGATAATGATTTCCACCCTTCTACACAACNCTTTTGGTGAAGCACGTGGGGGCTGCTGTTAGTCAGAAAATTTCAATACTATAAATCACGTAAAAATTTTAACAAGTGAACAGGTTGAGCAGAATACTTGAAGGTTCGGTTCTGGAAAGAATTAGGCATACTTGTTCAAAATCCATTTGCAGCTTACCCCATTAAGTGCCTTATCATAAGATAATGATTTCCACCCTTCTACACGACNCACGTAAAAATTCAACAGGTTGACCAGAATACTTGAAGGTTAGTTTCTGGAAAGAATTAGGCATACTTGTTCAAATAAAAACCATTTGAAGCTTATCCCAATATGTGCTTTATCCTAAGATAATGATTTCCACCCTTCTACACAACAGACAACCTCATTTCCATGCTGCAGGTATTTTTCCTGCACACTGTTAAGTATTTTGCCGTAAATTCCAAGTCATGGTTTTGAAAACCACTGTGAGTGCTGTCACCGATTTACCCACCCATTCGAATTGTCCAATATTCAGGGAAATAATCTTGAAAGAAATTAGTAGCAGTGCATACTTACGAGTACAAACATTCTTCTGCTTTAAATAACCGGCCTTGCATTTATCGCACCTCCTGCCAGCAAAATGATATCGACATTTGCACTGTCCATTCTGATGGCACCATCTCCCTCTTGATCCAATGGGATCACAATCGCATACTGAATAAACGCAGTCAAAATATGAAGATAAAACACTAGTAGCTCTGGAAACAACTTCACATTTTAGTAGGGGAAATAGTGATTCGATATTAGTGTTCAATGTCGCACTACAATACAGGGTATTGTTTATAAATGTCATACACACCCCACCAATATTTCAAATATCCAAAATGTTGGTCGACAGTAGTAGTAGTACTGGGTAGCACTTGAATTAGCAGACACACCGCCATTAGAATTAGGGTCGCAATACTACAAATTCAATTAGGAATGCAGGCTGCCGTTAACTACAGAGTATAGAAGTATATACCTGTACAAGCATCGGTCCTCGAGAACAGTTTACTCCTGTCCCAGTAAAATTCATGTTTGCATCTGTCGCAATTTCTACCTATCGTATTGTGTCTGCAATCTACACACACTGTACCCAACTTGTCCACTGATTCACAACGCTGAGAGTGTTCGTTGCATTTGCAAGTTAGCGAAGAGAGCAACGAGGAATTGAAATCCGTCCAACGCTTTTTCGTTGAGGCTCGATAAGACAAACCTGCATACAATATAGCAGTTATTATCATTAATAAAATATTACATTACATATAATGTAAACTATTACACTCAACTCTCTGCAATCGTTCAACCCGAAAGCTCCATAAAATTGTAGAGAAGCGTCCTAAGGCGCGAGATCTCATGAGCAGGAGATCCATGTTGTACAGTGCATAGCAATGATTTTAAGGATAACTTACATTCGTTTACAATTCCATGTTCGTTAGCTGGAGAATAGTAAGCTTGTTGCCACGGTCTCATCCAGTGCAATATCCTACATTTCTCGCAGTCGTTGCCGTCAGTATAGTGATCGCATTCACATTGCGCAGATTTTGGTCCGATTTGGCACCTCCCGGCGTGACCATTACAAAAACACCTAATAGAGAAAGTAAATTTGGTTTCACTTCGCCGTGTTGTACTCTATACTTCGTAGCGTAACATATATTGCAAAATTGTCTTGCAGAATGTCATTACAAGCGCACAAGCATTCACCAGCTGCATGTAGCATTTCATTATCCATATGAAATGATAATGCATTTTTAATTAAAGAGGATCATTCATTTGAAGATAGATACTTTTCTTCTAGCTGAGCCCATGTTGCAACATTACACACAAGAGCAACATTTAAAAATGGAGCTACAACGCTTTTCAATGAATGCCAAAAAGGATTGCCAAGATGCATTGGAAACAGACAACAAAGTGCAACCCATGTGTAACATTAAAATCAATGAAGTGTTATTCATCGACTCTGCATGTCGAGATCGAATCGAAAAAACTTTACTATTTCAATCCTAAAACCGCAATAGATCTCATTATTGATCTATTATTCATGGTATGCAATCAAAAATAAACACTATACTATACTTAGCCTACTCATTTGGAAGCCAATAGGCAGGAGGTAAATTAAGAAGGACTGTTACATCCTTTATAATCCAATTATTCAAGCCGACCATATTGTAGACAATTTCTATTGAATTATATACATCAATGAACGCAATTAATATAGGATCGAAGAAGAAAGCCCAGGATGACAACAAAGTGACTATGTAGCTATTTCTGTAGTCCGAAAATACAATATTTGTTCAATGTAAAAAGGATAATATTCCGGACGGAATCTATTATTTATGGAACTTAGCGTCATTCTATATTAATTACGGCAAGGTTATTAATGCCTAAAACTATATTTTCGGAATCTTCACTTTGAAAGGGAATACGAGCAAGTCGTTCCTTATTACTTTCGAAAGACGAATTAACATTTGACCTAGGTGTCAGTTGTTGGCTCAAAGCAATATTATCTCCGTTTATTATGCATCATTATTCCTAATTTTTTCATCTGTTAGAGTCATGTAAGATAAGGGTCTATTTGAAGTCGATGTAAAGCTGCCAATTATGTAATTTGATGAATAATAGAAGCGAAGGCAGGATAGTGATGAATGACTTAATGCTCAGATAACAGCCCGAAAAAATGGTGATTACAAAATTATGCTTCAACAATAAACTCGTTATACAGGTTGAACATCGATAGTGCGGCAACATCGGTTCCAGAGCAATTCCCTATTCTCCATATCGCCTCCCCATATGTATCAAATACCAAAGAATGTTTTCCAAATGAAATGAAACAATATTGAGTGTAAATGTAGCTAGTGTCGAACATAATAAATCGGAGGAAAACTGTCAGGGAACAAGCACAGTTCGCGGGCTCGCCGCGGGACGATCGCAGTATGTGGGGAAGGCGGTGAACTAATCACACTGCACACGGCAAGTTAAAAATATGGAGGAAATATTTTACCCAACAGAAAATTATACCGGATTAACTGAGATCCGGATTAAATGATGTCAGATTATCAAAGTTCAACTTGTTCTATCAAAATGTTTGGCCTTGCATTAGAGTTCAACTCACAAGTACGATAATTTTCGTCACTTGTTAATTTCGCTTGTTACACCGACTAACCCATCTATACATCGGCTAGTAACAGGTAATGTAGTTGTGTAAGTCACAAGTACACTTACCTTCCAGGCATAAAAATTTTCTTTATTCCGTAATGCTCCGAATGTTGATAAAATCCACCTTTATCGGTGTCCGTTTTAACGAACGGCGGGCGCAAAAGTCGAATCTTTAGATTACTAACCAGTAAGAAATTCCCAAGGTTTGAATTCATTCCAGACAGAGAAGAGCACATAGAAGTCTGTCAAACAAATAACATTCTTACAACATAGCGTAAATTAATTTGACATTATATACACGTACTTCATTGTATCCATGGCGACGTAGAATGTTCATCCTGGCATTCACGTATGCCTTCACGGTGTTGTCGTTCCTCCACTGATAATTCGTGCTGAATTCTTCGGTGCAAAATGGTTTGAACGACATGTCAGCAGCAGTGTTTGGAATTTCAATTTTTCTACGTAAAAATGACAACAGAACGTTTTAGAAAAGGAATTGTGAAATTACTACCTTATAGCAGTAGCTGAGTCACCAAAATTGACATAGGAGCCACCTCATTCATTCAAATTATCTCAGGTCAAATCAAATTTGAAATGTGGAGTGCAGATATTTTACAGATTTATTTTCTAACCACTCTTTGGCGCTATAAGCAGGTATGCATTACAATGGGTATACTTTTAATCTAGCGTATAAGCGTATGTTGTGCTACATAACCGCAACATGGTAATGAGGAGAGTGAACATGTTTACGTGGCTTGCATTTGGAACTGTCCGACGCAATCGTTGGCATAATATTGCATCGTTTGCCACGTTTTGCCGTAATCAGACGACTTATCTATGATCATTTTCTGCGGACGACCATCATGAAAATCAACCAGTATGTCGTCTGCAAAAATAACATAGAAATGCACTCAATTTTTCACCCGCAATGACATTCACCAAAATAATGTATGGTAATTCCCAATGGGGTGTGATTCGGACATATTTATCTAGATTCTAGTGTATAGTGCTGTATATATAACCACAGTATTAGACGAAATTCATCGATTAGAAATCATTTATATTAATAATCGTCCAGAACGAGGGCTAAGATTTACTACCGATAGAGAACGGAACATGGAGAGTTTTGAAACCGTTTATAAAATAGGGGCGAAATATTGATAACACCTGTTGTAGGGAGGATGTTTTATGGATGCCCCTAGCCATATCTCTGTTACCTGTCAATAAAAACAGTTTTGGCAAAGTAAGGGTAACGTTGACTTCAAACGGTCTTCCCGGCAGTCCAGGCCATGGTTTCGTTTGCCACCAATGCCAATTTATACCGTCAAGACTATGGGACGGCGGATGTCGCTGGTCAATGCGAGTATTATCACAGGTCATGCAGGATACGCGATTTTTCTGTTTTAACATTGAAACATGCTCTTGTTATCTGTTTACAATGTCGTATAGAAAACCTGAGATCGTAAAAGGAAAGAAATGTGGCCTGCAAATCTGAAAATCACTGTTATATATTAAAATTTGATGAACCTTATCTCATTTCAAGTTATTGTCACCATTGTAGAACTATCACTTGTAGAATAGAATTCCATTTTTTTTCCTAGAAATAGTATGCAACAGAGAACAAATTTATATTGTATACACATCTCTGTATACAAATATAGTAGATGCTTGCAGTTAGATTACAAATCTTTATAATTCATAGACTACATAGTATTTAGTTTCTAAAAGTCTTTTTCAAATGTGATATCAGAACTTAAACACTAACCAAGCTGCAAAACTGAACTTTCGGGGAACCACATGTCGCGTTCTTGGGTGAAACTTCGATCTTCCCTAACGAAGCAACATTTTTCTTGTAATTCCGCGGTTCACATGCCGCATATACGACAGTACTGCTTCCTGAATTTAATTGTAATTCACATTGCCTGTACGCTTTTTAATAGTTATTGAAAATGCAACCAGCAAACTAAACTCACCATCACTGGAATACGTTCCACATGACGAATCCAGGCATTCTTGCAGTCTTGCATCCGATAACAAAGAACACAGATGCATCATGAAGATGTAAAATAGAGCATCGCATACATAGCGCCGCCTTTGTCGGAATTGATTGCTCTGTGCTTTATCATTAGCCATTCCTTTTATTTTTTGTTATGGAGTAAAATATTATATAAATAGAAAAGTATGATGCTAGGAGGTAGGACAGGACTATAGACGATAATAGTCCATACGAAACTAAGTTAATTGGTATATGAGTATGATTTATAGGTAAAACAAGAAAACAATTGAACAGTCTAACTACTGAAGACCTTTGAAGCCTGTGTAGTGTTAAACTGTATCGCTAAACTGTTGCTACGACCGTAGCTATCTTCGCTCGTCATTTGATTACAACACTAGACGATGGTTAACTCTCATGAATAAAACACAAGTAGATACGACATCTTCTTGCTATTGCCTTTCTATCGACAGAAGCTATCTTTGTAATACCTCGAGAAATACGTCTGTATGGTCTGAAAGAAATTCGATAATAATCTTTTTCCCATTCGTAATAACAGTAAGGTGGAAAAACCAGCGGGAGAAATCTATGAGTGGAAACGAATCTAACGAATGCGAGACACGAAATTACTGTCGCGGGTAAGAATAAATGTAATCTATAGTAGGGATGTCTACAATTAGGCCCGTATGACATTATTTTCTTACATTGCGTAAGGGCAGACACTTTGTTTATCTCAGCCGTTCTCATACGCAGTGATACACAGCAAATGTTTGAACCATGTACAATACGACCCTCCCCCATCCTTTAGGTATACAGAAAGTTAAGCAATATGATTATTTTATGATATTACTATGATGGTATTTTCCATGGTAGTATGGCTATACTAAATCTTCTTATTTTAAATTATAGTTCCATGGATTAAGTGTCTTTAGGGCCAATACACAATACAACATCATCTACATATCTCAATAATTTTATCTCGAATACACTATTACGTCATGTAGCAAAAGGATAAATACCAGCTTCCCAAAGAAACTGAAGACTTTGAACTAGTTATTCAACTGTTTGCTCACATCTTGAACTATATTTCTTTAGCATCCTCTCCTGTTCTGAGTATATTTCTTTAACTGAAACTATATTTTACATATGGAATCAGCCAATACGATGCTACACTCAACCACCACAACATAAGTTCCATATTTATCTTTGCTGCCGTGTTTGCAAATTTAGCATCGGAAAATTATAGAACGCACTGACCAAAGCGCCTATTACCACGCGTCCTGTGGTCTACCTATGGAAACTAGTCATTGTTGAGCACTCTAGCGAATTATTTCGGCAGGAAAGCTTACGATTAGGCCTTGTGAATAATTTACTACTTCCATACAAACGACTTGTATACGAGCCAAGAGAGCACAAGATAACATTTGACTGACTATATTGAAACCAATTATGCGCTCCTGCATTCGCAAAATATCCAAGGTAAATATATTTCCACGGCAGGCACGCGAACGTATGCACGTATATCCGAAACGATTGCAATCGATCGACTCGGGAACTTGTTCTGACCTTGATAGGAAAACATCCATCGAGAAGCAATATGTGCAGCTGCTGAAAACACTAGTAATTACGGAGGCCATAAGAATTTTAGGAGAAATATTTACATTAAGTGTGAAAATCAATATCGTTGTTTTTAATTACTGGCAATCGATTTCCAGTTAAAAGCTTCCCTGAGTAAGAACGGACAGCTTCCAATAAGCAATATATAGTAAAGCCATTTACACTCTTCCCTTTATCTCTTGTAGTCATAAATGCATTTTTTAGTTGAAGCTTGCAAAAATTGTTGCTGAATTGCGTTTCAGAGGCGGACCACAATGACATTGAATGTATGCTCTTGCTCGGATTGTATTTTGGGAATGGAAGTCTCCCCGTTGCAATAAATACGAAGCGGTAGATAACTTTTCCTGTTAAATAGTCATCAATATCATCCAATAAATAATAGATATGTTCAAGTTATAAATTTATAATTTATATTACCGTGGATGACTCTACCTCCTGTTGTTGGATAGTACTTGTGTACCAAGACATGGTTAGTGGCTCGACGCTCATATTCAAAGGCAGTTGGTTTGACTCAGTATTAGTGGCTGGTTTTATTCAATTTGCTGTCATTTTGATGTATTCCGTATTACAGAAATATCTTAACTGTAATTTTAACCGATAACGAATACAAAGAAATTTAATATCTTTTCTAGATGCAAAAATACTCTTGAACCCTCATTACTTCCTAAACTGCAAACACTATCTTTCATTTTGTTTGCACATATCGCTTTCTCTTACTACTTGATTCATATCTCGCGGGTGTCCTGTTACCTGCTTCAAAATACACTTCTTGCTGATAAAACTAACTGTGATCGTAATACTCCTTTGCAGTAGATAAGGGCTTCTTCGATAAGGGTGCTAAACGTGCTCGCCGCCTTATTATACGCACTTTTTCACTGGTAAATCTGCATGCATATAAACGATAGCCGGTGTGAGGTTCTACATTATTCTCTACCTACGTTTCAACCATCTCTACCTACTTGCAATATCCAAAAAAAGACAACATGAACCAGAAACTTTACACGTCAGTGGCTAACAACAACCTAACGGACGAACTCCTTGCCATGAGTTTGAAAGAACTTTTAACACTCGGGGAAACTTACAATGGAACTAAAACGACAGAACAAATACCGAAATTACCAACCAAGAAACGAATGCCGTTTGACAATATCGAAAACAAAGTTCTATATCCAGTTAAATGTTCCAGATTGAATGAAAGTCAGAAATCATACGGCCTTGATAATGAAGGAAAAGACAATGCTTCTATATCGTGGTCTAAATCAAATGTTATCAGGAGAAAATCCAGAAGATGCGATTTCAGTCCTATTCGTCGTCTACCAACTAGCAGAAAAACGATCCCACAGCAACCTGACTCAACTATATCACTGTGGAGGAATGTTATTAAAACGCAACACGGAAGAAGATGTAAAAATCTTCTCTGAAGATTATTATTCTAATTTAGTGTGTCGAAATCGATTAGCTAAAATGATGCTACAAAAATGTCTATTATACATAATTTCTAGTTTCAATGTTTTCATTTAATACACTGTTCTGTATCATTATTGCATATTATGCATGTTCGTTTAATCAGCACTTTTAAAATTAAAAATAACGTTCCAACAATTGCACATCTTTTTACTATTCACAGAAAAAGTTAGATTACATATAATAATACATCATGAGCAGGCATGAGCATTTCCATCGCGTAGCTACTGTTTGCAATAAAATAGGCACCTGCTGAGAACCACTGCGCTAGACAATATATCACCAATTGCATTTAGTGACAGCAAGTGAGAATAATATTCCAATAATCAGACACCTTGGGCAGTGAGTGTTTAGCTCGCAGTATTACACTGATGAGTGTATAAATGCATCCAACTAAGTAACTAATTTAGTGGGAGGACAATTAAAAAGCTTAAAACAGACCACTAAGTTGAGGCAAAGCGAAAAACAAAGGTTGCAAGCGCACCCTTGTTCCACGGACTACCAGTATTTACTACATTCCTTTGAAACTGAATAAAGTGTATCCACTCCCCTTGACTAAGCAATTTACTTTAAATCGGAACAATTTAATTTTGAAAAAGTGTTTAAAAAAACTGTAGCTGGAAACGAAAAGCAACAGAAGCAAATTAGAGCCATAAGGAATATTATTCATTTTCATTATAAACCTATAGTATACTAAGATACTGAATGGATTTTGCTTGCATACGTATCAACTATCAATACGAAAAGAGGAACAATCGTAGGCACCCAAAGAAGGGAATGGGATCATTTATTTTCGTTTTTCGTCGAATGACCTTGGTCTTTGACCACGAAGGTTGTTTCAAAATATTGTTATTGCTAGTGGAGCAATTCTGTTTCGTGTCGGGTTCTTGATATGGTTTGTTAATCAAATCAACAAAGGGTTTTCGCTGAATAATAGCAATATCGCACATTTTGGGGGTCATTCCGCTGGTTTGCGAAGTCTTGCTACAGGTTCCCTCGAGTTTTAAAAGTTCTTTCAGGCTGTATAATTTATATGACAGCATTGTATTACTGGTCTTAAAATAAATTTTCATATTCACTGAATTTGGGTGCAAAAGAGATTTCATGAGGACATTCATCAAAAATTAGGGGTAAACCTGTGAATACACTATTCCATACGAACAATCCGTTCTGTGGGTTTTTAATATTATACACTATTTTTATCGTGAACAAAACATATTCCCTTTGTTTCTTATCAATCGGATATTTTGTTGTAATGATACGTATCCATTGTTGTTATCTTGAATTTGATTGCGCTGTATAGAAGATACTATACAAAGGAATATTCATTATCTATCGAAACGATAATATTATGCTTTCATATTGATAACTTTATTGTTATGCTAATTACTAAAAAACAACAAAGCTTAAAGTTCGGCTCCGTTAAAGATAAGGGACAACTGAGTTTTGAAAGGAAAACTATGCGATCTTATCATAGCTTGAGTCGAAGCCGGTATCAGAAGTCAGAGCCCAGCAGTGATAAAATTATTACGCTTCCCAACGACTAAAATTGGACCCAATTTTGATTTATTCTGTCGATTTATTAAAATAACTTTTACTGTTTAAAACCTCCAATGCCTCTACCATGATGTGGAAATAGGTAGAGCTGGAGAATCTTACTATCATGTTCATAAAAATAACCATATAATTTACCTTCATACCTTCGTCTTATCCTTAAGAATATAGATTTCGATAACATATATTTAAATTCATTCATATATTATTATTGAATAAAAGATTATTCAATAATTAATTTCGATGTAGGACGGCTGCAAGTAACCACAGTACAGTATTGTTTATTTTTCTATCTGAACAATCTCGTCTTCGGCAGAAATGATAAGGAAAATTGCGTAGTGACTACGTTTAAGTTCACATAAGTACGTTTTTACTTGGGCAGATATAACTGTAGCAATGCCACATACATTGGGCGAAATAGCATTGTTCCTGCAGATAACACGATGGAGATAACAATATTTTCAGCCAAGCGTTATCTGTTACATTTACGGGCATTGTTCTTCCCGTAAAACTTAGATAAATTTGGTCTATCGCGTTCGAAAACAGTTTATCTAATATTGATAACAGGGACACATCCAGAGATAATTCTTTTTTCAAGGAAAGGAAATGAGTATAAATAACAACAGAGCAACGACGTGAACATCACAGTTATTATTACTTTCCAGTAAGTTCCATATAATAGTAACACATAAAATATTCATATGGATATGAAGTTAACCGAAAGATTGTCTAACAAAGACAAACATTCTTCAGCGAATTTTGAAGACCTCCTTTCCATGGTATGTTGCACTATGCCTCAGTTTAAGTTGTACGTTACCCGTTACATTATTTATAAGATTTTTTAAACTATTTTCAGAGTTTGAAAGAGCTTCTGGTGCTTGAAGGAACATACAATTCGAACTCTTCAATACCGGCAGAAAAAATTAACAGAATTTTAAAAACCAGGGACACGGTAAAAAGCTGTTCCAGAAAACCGTTTTCTGATCTCAACAACACCAACGCATGTAGTAACCCAGTTCAAATGACTCCTACATTAACTAGAGCCACAAACTCAGAACATCGTCGTAGCGAAAATTCAGTTTGGTCAAAAGAAAAAGTCATTCGCCGGAGACATCTCAGAAAGGATACCAGTCCTCTTTCACCGCGACCAAAAAATCGGAAACGCGATTCTACGCAAAATGAAAAATCCCTTTGGAAGAACGTGATAAAGAATCAACACGGAAGAAGATGCAAAAACCTTCTTTAAACTACACATTACAATATCCATTACATAGATTAGCACGGACGATGCTATTACGGGTGCCAATTTCCCGCATCTTCGTAGAAACTTTAGAATTGTCAAATGCATGATTTGAGAAATACAATTTATTATGTGGAGCCGATTTTGGTGTATTTGATTTGTGAATGAACTTGTGATATACTGTAAGGTAAATTCATAGATTAGCAAATTGTAAATCAACTCCTCCCCACCGACCAGGTAATAATATATCTAGATTGTTTAGGACGTGATAGAGCATAAAAGTTACCAAGTCCCGGTTTGATATTAAATGAGGTATCTGAAATAAAGCAGTTTGGTCTAATTGTCGTCGTTTGGCAGTCATGATAGCGTCATCAAGTATGGGTGGTTGCTAAACGAAGAGAAGAGTACCTGCACCAGACTTCTATCTTCCCTGAAGATAATGTTAGGGAAATTTTCCAGACAGGATTACATCTTTAACACACTAAGCTTTGAAACTACTACTTGAAATACTAGCGAACAAACTGCACTAAATTAGTCTTTAACATCACCTCAACTGATAAATATCTTGTCCGAACTCAAATAAGCTATGAATGTAGCAGACAGTCCGATGACCTTGTTCAACAAATAACAAAATTCATTGACATTGAATAAGTTTATAATAAAGAATAGAAAATAAAGTATTCTGGCAAGTAAACAGAGTCAAGACAAACTTTGCATTATACCACAATATCCAGAACCAAAAACTATTTAGAAAAAGGAAATATACCATACCTATGCAGATGACTTGCAACAGAATATAGTTGCAGAGCTTTTCAACGTCACCTGGATAAAAATGCTAACAAGAGATTAGTATCTGTAACTTCTAATTAATTAGCAAACTGAGCCGCCAAGGCAAGCATCGCTTCCTTGCACAATTGTTTTTTTAATTGAACGATACAACATTTTTTTTTTGACTTGTATACTCCATCAGTTTCCTCCACTGTAATTTCAAAACTGTAAACTCGGATGTATGCGACAAGGCTGAGTTACCTGCCAAAATCATCAAAATAAAGCGAATTTAAAATGCCCTTTGATAACACTACTGAATAATTCCATACTAACACTAACAGCATCAGTTCAAAATACTTGAAAGAGTAATGCAAAGTTTGGCTTGTGACATAATATCTACGGTACAAACAATAAAGTGTATACCACCAGTTTAAAAAACTCGAAACAGGAAAGAAGTGAACGAACGATTGCTGCGGATCGATCAGGGGAATCGAGTATCTGGAAAAGAAATGGAGAAGCATAACACAAGAATAGGAAGATAATTAGAGTTGGAAAACTTGCCAGAATAGAAAAACATAGTAATGAACAATAGGGAAATATTTATATAAATCAATGATTAAATTTAGCTTATATGTACACTGGGTGATGCAGATGGAAAATAATGACCAGTTAAAAGCATTCTTATATGCAATACCACTTCAAATATCGCTTCAATTGTACATGTAATCGAAGCTATACTAAAATTAGACTTATGATTACAATCCCTCGCGACAAGTTACATTGTGTTCGAATTCAATCGACCTACGATCTAGGAATGCTTACTTAACTTGAAGTCAGCGAATAAGGTACGGGAAATAAATGTCAAAAGCTATGTACAAGTTTGATCCTTGTGGCGATGCCTTCGTTTTTAAGATACTAGCATAACAATTACTATATAACCGACCATATGCTTTTTCAGAAATTGATCCCATATGTCCAATAATATTCAGGAACAAGCCAGTCTCTCATCGTGACGATTTGTTGCATTCTGCACATAGTTCAACCGAAATCTTCCCATTCTTCACATGGAGACATATCCCAGTGTTCCCGAATCCTTTGCCAGCTGCTGTAGCGATCGCATTTGGTATCGCACTAGGAAGAGCATAAGCTGCAGCTAATTTACGTTTTTTTGGCTTACTTTGGTCATCACTTCCCTCTTCGCTAGAGGAAGACTGTTTAGAGCCATTTGAATTAAGAAAAGGATGTAATTTTAGGCCCGGAACATCCGACACAGCTGAGAGCACTTTTGACAAGTCACTCTGGTTTTCAAGAACGCTTTTTAGGTAGGAGACCTGATCATTCAATTTAGTTATGGTAGCTTTCATTGTGCTGACCTGAGTAAGAAGCGTATCTCTATCACTGGATAACTGGTCGAAAGAATATTCAAGGGTTTGGATGTACTTTTTCTTTTTTTCACGATTTTTGCGTGCAACCAGAGCATTCTTGTTACTAGCAAAACATTTCTTTGCTTTCCCAGGTATATATTGGTAAGCTTCATCATCGCTTGGAATAAACACACTGTTAACACTTCCAGGCGAATCTGCCTTCTGATACGTTGAACTTTCAGACTTATTGGAATCTACCTCTGATGAATTATTTGGTAGTCCATCATCTTCGGCATTGTTTGATGTGATGAACGGAACTTTGAGCGGTGGTGGATCGAGCAAATATCTTTCTGCTGCAAATAAGGCTTTGAGATGTTCTTCATTGTCTTCATAAGGAGGCGTGTACCTCGACAACAAGCTATCCGTATTGGGAGACACACAGAAAGCTAAGTTTTCGCTCATATTGGTAAAATCTTCGCTCGAAAATAAAGAATCGTGAATTAAGGCATCCATGATTTAACTTGATACAAAATTTGAAATACTAATACAAAGAAAGAACGGAATGCACCAACACTACTTAAGCAAAGACAGCACGCCGACAGTATCACCAGAAACCAGACAACAAAGCAAAACGTTTTAAATACGTCGAGGGTGTCGCAACTCGCAATACCACTGCACATGCGCAAAGAGCAGTACGTCATAGAAAAGAAAAAAGGCTCGTTCAAACATACGTCACATATTTTTCCCGCCTCTAAGGCTACTCTATCGGCAGTGTCAGATTTGGTTGATATGTTCGTATGAGGTAAAGCTACATGTAAACTTTGAAATTTCGAATTTGACTACGAAGCACGTATCCACTGGATGACTGGGCTGGGCAATACAAAAACCTGAAGTTCCAGCAGTATCACATAAATACCGCTGTACCATTATACTAAATACCGCTGTGCTGCTGTGGCTGACATCTTGTGTGAACTCGGGTAGCACAGGTGGAGGTACTTCGGGGTTATTATTGTCCCTCTGGCACTCTCCCACCTACATATATATTAGAGTTAGACCATAGTCGTCTATATCGAGGCAATGACTTACCATGGAGAAATTACTCGCTTGCGCCAACCTGCGGACTAAATTTTACACAAAATTAAAAAATATTTAAATATTCGATTGAAATTCTGAATACCGTATACATTTCATGATCGTTTAATATAATTTTGTAAAAATATAAATGATTCGAAAAAACTTTCAGAATTGCATAATAAAATTTTGGGTGCTACTATAGTATGCAGCATAAATCTCATTTTTGGAGGTTCAGGATTAAAATGCCAAGCCTGAACCACCAGAAATGAGGTAGTCGGCATAATATATTAGCTTCCAATTAAGATTAAAAAATTTAACTTCAAATCAATTGCACATCTTCAATATAAAACTGCAATCATGAGCCATTTACAAGCATTTAATTTGATGATCAATTCAAATTAGCGAAACATAATGTGATATTGTAGACCACATCTCTTTGTTCAAAGTTTTCATACTCGGATCTGTTGTTTTATAATCCAGTCCATATGCTCCAAACATTCCGATACCGTGTAACTGTTTGCTGACAGCAAATTTGTATTTGTATGTTAAACTATCAATGTTATCATACCAGCATTGGTGAAAAGTACCATTGATCTGAAATGAATAAAAAGGTTTAAGGTCGCACAAACATGTTGGTAACGAGACCATCACAGAAAACATTATCAATGAATATAATAACAAACATTGATGGTAAAAAAAGGAGATTTTGATACTTCGTCCCATCGATCATCCATTGAACTCTTCTTCAAGTCAATGATTCCACTAAATCCCCGCTGCATGTTTTCATTAGCATTAATGATACAAATGGGATCACCTGTTTTCTACAAATTATACAGCACAGTAAATGATCTGGTGTACACATTTAAATGAAAACAATGATTTTTATAATCATATTTTACTCACATTTAACAGCATGCGGCATGTATAATCATATCCGTACCATGGAACCGCCATTACAAGTTTGTCTGGGCTAACTAATGAATTGTTGATGTACTCAATATAACCTGATATTGAGAAATATATTTAGTAGGTATTTTTCATTAATACTACATCAATTATGTCACCTATGTAGGCCAAGGCGATCATCGCCAAAGTACAGTACTAATTTCAATAGCTTTGCATGAAATATTAATCTCATGTAAAATTCACACAAACCTAACTCGATCAGAGGAAGAGGACTGTTTGCAGATGCAGCCAGAATATTTAGTTGTGCATCATAAGACATCACAATTAAAAAATCGGTGACCTCTGAAATAGCTTTGAAGTCATAGCACCAGCCATTGATACAATCCAACATTCGGGGGCTGTAAGGAGCATCCCAAGTTACCTGAAATAATAGAAATTTAACTTTTAAAATTAGAGAAATTGAAGAATAATAAATACTAAAAAATAGAAAACTTGTCTTATTTCGGCTTAATAAAGGCATGGTTTTACTTGATAGTGGGGGCTAGCAGCTTTGAATATGCTTGTGGTATCCTTTGCCAAGTCCACCAGAGCCAATTTTAGGTCGTCTGCATATACTGTGCTTTCAATATCAATATTCACTCCATCCAGATTGAACTTCTTCACCATATCTAACCAAGATTTAACTGTCCCTTGCCTAGAAAAGGAAAATTAAAATGTAAATTTTTTTTAAAATCCGAATGCTTTGCTGCTGTTTTTTAACCTGTATTCACGGTCAGTTAATTTGGGTATATCCATCTGGCTGACAGAAGCTGTAAAAAATGATAGCGGTAGTTAGGGGGGTTCAATTTGTGTTCAACTGATGTACTATTTCCCTACTTAATATTGTAACTCTGACATTTCTTGAATGTGCATAGCATATTAGATCACTCAAATTCATCGAGACTGAAGTCAACACAATTGTTGATAAGCAAGTCCAGTTAAAACTCTTCCATCCATTATCATCATTGTTGTAGAAAGCGACCAACTGAAAGCGATTGTATATCTCAATATTATTACTGAAATGTGATAAAACATGTAACACTTCGCTTAACAGTATTAAATAACAAAAATCAAGACATGCAGCAGGCAATATCAAACAACCCAATGCTGTTTATTTACCTCCTTACGATGAATCTTGGTTACCGGCAAACAATATTTTTCCTCAGAACACGGACATGGCTGGCCTTGTCCCACCGTCATCGATGCCATAAGTAAAAGATATAAAGCATACATGAGGAACATTCTGTTGCTGGTGTACTATCTACACTTTAGCGTTTAGACTGTTGTTTTATCTTTGAAAAAATCGAAATACAATAATAACCAGAATATATTTAGGTTTTGATCAGAGAAGGATTAATCTCACAAAGAAAACGATTCTAGATAAAAATTCATTTAAAACTAAAATTTTGTTATAATTACCAAAGAGCTTTTCAAATAGACACCTATCATGAATGATTGAAAGTAATTGCATCAATAATGCATTCTAAATTGACTACATTTATCCAACCATATTTTCTCCGTAGAACTGTACCACTAAGCTCTGGACGTTTCTTCTGAAAGAAATCCATTACGTGGTTAACACCATGACACACTGCAGTAGGTTGAACAAATTAGGTTCACCCAGCAGATGAATCTTCCCACCTATAGGTGAAAGCTCAAAATTACAAGAGTCAAATGGATAAGATCATGATTTTATTATCTTAACTCTATCTTGATATTCAATGATGTGCTCCATTACATTAGAATCATGAGGTAAAATTGCATTTCCATATGTATTATGCATTTCCTGCCACAGGGAGATGTCAGTTCTCTGTGGAATTAGACACAGTTCAGATTCTTTGCATTCATAGAGAGAGGGGCCAATGCTCATGATGGTAGCTCCGCCGAGACATATGTTTTGGGAATAAAACACTGCCGACTGACCTTCAGTGAGTGCCCTCAGTGGAATGCTTAAAACAACTAAATATCTGGAGTTCCCAATTGAATACAGGGTACAGTTGACAAGAGGCTCTCGGTGCATGAACCGAAATCTACATTCAAAGGAATGAGACGTACTTAAAGATTCTGGTATCCCATTGATCCAGTGAGGATTGTCTATTATTATAGAACGACTGTAAAGAGAAGGATGATGGGACCCTGAACATACGAAGACATCGCCCGAACTAATATCTTTGTAAGATACAAAATAAGCAAGACTTCCGCCGCCTATTCTTGCTCTTTGGCCTATTGTGTACATGAAGTATCCCTGATGATTTCCGAGCGTTTTACCGCTCTCAAGACAAATGAAACGCCCACTTTTCGGACTTATATATTCGAGAATAAAGTTGGAGAAATCTCTAGAACCTATAAAACATATTCCCATACTCTCCTTACGCTGAGACACAAATCCTAAACTGTTTTCTTTAGCGATAGAGATCACAGTGCTTTTGTGCAATCCACCCACTGGGAATAAGGTTTTCTGCAAGGCACTGGATGATATCTTATGCAGAAAAAAAGTTTGATCCTTGTTCTGGTCAATGGCTTGATAAAGTGAGTTGCTTGGACAAGCACTGTCACAAGAGTTACTAATCACTTTGCTCAATTCGCAGCACTGTCTTTGACAAAAATCTTTATTAGTCCTTGCATAGTGCCCGGTTGCAATGTAATCAGCCTTGAGAGTTTCACAGGCATGCTTAATGAAAGCATCAAATTTAATATAACGATTGCACAATACGTCAGGATTAGGAGTACGACCTGCCTCATATTCTTCCATTGTGTGTTGAAAAACATGATTCCAATACTCCTTCACAAAGTTTATCTCATAAAAAGGGATTTTGAGAACATCACATACTCTTGCAGCATATTCTCTATCTTCTTCTGTACTGCAATGACCCTTCTCGTCAATGAGGTCCCAGTTTTTCATAAATGCTCCTATCACATTATAGCCTCTTCGCTTCAATAGAAGGGCTGCTACAGCACTGTCTATGCCCCCAGAAATTCCACATACTATTTTACTCATTATTTAAAAAATGCTATTTTATATTGAAATATATACTCAACTGATGATTATGTGAGGTATGGGGGGCAAATACCTGGGGCACGTGAGTCGCCGGAGTCATGGGATCATTAGAAGTTCATTCAGAAGCGTTGATTGTACTTTGCCATCTACCGGTTGGAAGTTTTTACTTCACTTAACGGTTATAAATGATCAAACAGTGACATCTAGCGGTTGGTAGTTTTTACTTTACTTAACTATTAGCAATGATCCAACAGTGACAGCTAGCGGTTGAATATTCTTACTTCACCTAACACTTATAAATAAATACTTTCTACCGCTAGATGTCACTGTTGGATCATTTATAACTGTTGAGTGGAGTAAAAACTTTCAACCGCTAGATGGCAAAGTACAATCAACGCTTGTAAATGAACTTCGATCACGCTCGCGCATTCATTTAAAGCGTTTATGG
Source organism: Halocynthia aurantium (assembly GCA_013436065.1). Taxonomy (NCBI): domain Eukaryota; kingdom Metazoa; phylum Chordata; class Ascidiacea; order Stolidobranchia; family Pyuridae; genus Halocynthia; species Halocynthia aurantium. The sequence goes on from QXVX01006265.1 coordinate 32,230, forward strand.
ATAAGTAACTCGGGGCTGATCAATTCAAACTCCAATAAACCGGCGACTCACGTACCCCAGGTGCGGTGGAGGTGATCAATCTCAGGGACTGAGACATGCATAACCATGATCCATTTTTCATATTAGCTCTAGCTAAAAGAGGGTAAAGTCCAGAGAGCATAGGTCAATAGTAATTCAAGCTGTTTGAAGAAACGATGAAACTTTACAGAAAGTGTATCTTATTGCCAGATCAACCTTATCTATCAATCTCTATCTATTAAAATATAGAAGATGATTTCCATGCGCAGTATAAATTTGCGTACTATATGTCAAAGAATACATTCAAGGCACATGTCAGAGAGTCCCCCAGGAAGGGAAAATAAGCGCCCTCACAATATAGTGATGCTTGGATTTGATAGACATAACGCAAAACCAGCTAAACCAGTTGACTTCAAAGTACCAGAAGAATGCCCAATCGTTCGACAAGTCAAAGACTGTTCACGTCATCGTAAGCCTGTTCGTGTATTTTTGGATTCCTATATGAGCGTTGAACACGAACCGGAATCTGCAATTGAATTACATCCGGACGTATTTGCCGATAATCCAAGAATTGATTTTCTTCATTTGTGTAAGCAATGGCAGAAAAACTACAGAGAAGTAGATTATAGTTGGGAACCGACCAGGGCAGAAATGGGTAGGGGTCATAGAAAGCCCTGGCCACAAAAAGGTCTAGGAAGGGCACAACAGGGTAGCTCTGTTGGACCGCAATGGAAAGGCGGTGGAATAGCACACGGGCCTCGAGGACCCAAAGCGCTTTATCAGGAGATATTGCCCACTGTACGGCTTCGGTCTTTGACGAGTGCTTTGAGCATCAAGTACTTTCAGGAAGATCTGTTTGTTTTGAAAGACTTTGAGATACCTTCCGCAGAACAAAGCTATCTAGAAAATGTATTGGCTGCTAGAGGCATGGAAAGTAAGTCGGTGTTGCTAGTGTACACAGAAAAAGACAATGTCAAGGAAGCAGACAATATATGTTCTGCAGCGCAGTCATGGCCCCAAGTAAACTTGATTCCCCTTGTGGGTCTCAATATGTGGAGCATTCTAAAACATGACAAGCTTGTATTGACACTGTCATCGGTAGAAGAGCTGGAAACAAAAATTTTATGGGAAAAACAAAGATATGATTGGATTGACAAGCCACATAACTTTTATCGTGATCTGCCATTTGAAATTGATAATAATGTTGAATAAATAAATAAAATCATTTCAATAAAATTACTTTCGTCTCATAACAAGGTATGAAATTTGTTAACGGAGCCAAAAAAATAATGCAAGTGTTATTTTGCTTATTTCATTCACTACAATTAACTGAACCCTGAAGAAATATTAAATAACAAAAAACCAATGAAAACCACCATAAGAGGTTAGGTGTGTCCTGAAGTGTGTGTTCAGGAAGTGAGTCTTGTGTAGATATATTAATATGCTAAATATGCTAAACGCAACATGATATCCTTGTAGGCATCACTTAGAGATAGTTTTTTAGGGAAGGGTTATAATTTTTATAGATAGCCTTTTTTGATTATTTCTGCATGTTCATGCATTTGTGCATACCCTGCTATTGATACTGTTTTCTTTTGGATATAATTAAACAACAACAACAACAAAAATCTGTGAAAAAATATCAATTCCTCTGATAAAAAACCGCTTGCATCCAAGAAATGTTGGGTTTGTGTTGCACGTTGTTAAAACCTGCTCAACAATTTCTAATGCTCACCATCAGGAGTGTGCTCGTCTTCAGTTAACAATACGTTGACTTTCAAATACCGCTTCACCACCTTCTGCAAAGCAATATTGTAACGAGAAACCGGTTCCTCAACAGCGTAATCGTCGTAGGAAATTCCGTGACCTGTTGATTGATGTGGATTTGATTCCGTAATTTTATTTTGGTCCGTGTTATTGCTGACTCCGCTGAGATTTCTCCCAGCCACGTGCTGCGCGTGATGCATTTCGTACTCTTCACTAGATCGGTAGTGCCGTTTTCGATTCCTTCGACACTTACTTCCAAGGTATCTGGATAGATTTTTGAAATGTAATAAAATGAGTTCCTTATTCCTAAATTCCGCATAAAAATGGTACATGGTACAGTTAACCGACCCGCCTAATATTCGAAATCCATTGCCGATAACATGAAATACGAATTTGATTTCTCCAGGTCGTAGAATGATGTTCATCGGAGGAGGTCGGTAAAATCCTGTCCGTATAAAGCGAAACCATACCTTCCAGGAGCGAAGAAAATATAGAAAATTTAATCATTTTTGCGTAATTGTTTTTAACAATTTAATGCAGTGTATTGAATTCAACCCAAACGCACCCTCATTCGATGAAACTGCCACTGTTGGTCATTCTGGTCCACAGTTTTCTGTAAAGTTCCGCTCATGATAGCTATCAACATGTTCACTAAGACCAGAACGATTCCGATGTGATAAAAAGCAAAAATAACCTCTCCAAATATGGTGGTTACTTTCCTCTGTATTCTGTCTTCGTGAGTACATCTCAAATCGAACCAGCTACGGAACGAATTTCAATTACAAACATATCAGCAAACAGATTCAACGAATCTAGGGAATACACCACAATACTGAGAAAAATTTCCCTTCACTACTCACCTCATGTAGTTATCGCTGTAACCAAATATAGACCAGAACAAAATTTGCAATGAAGAGCCGAGGTTTGATAGTTTTTGGTCCGCAAAACAACATGTAAAATTATTCCAGTCAGCTGTGTCATCCTGGTGTACAAGGAAATGAGGTGTAGGTTTTGAATAACGTTAGCATGGTTAATGGTTATTTCAAAGCAGAGAGTATAGGAGAATGAAAGATGTGCTAGAAAATATCAAATGCAGAAAATCAACAGAGCTTAATTTCAACATTCTCTCATCTTTTCTCTGTTCAGAGGAGCTGACCACACCTATACCTGGGTTCTATTAATTTGGATATAACTACGCTGCACCGTCTCCCACACAGTGAAAATTAGTCACGAGAGAAGACACGCTTTTGATAGTGAACGATACAAAATAACGACCAATATGGAAATAATTATTATTCAAATTCACTTCAACTTGAGTCTACTTACTTGATGGTCATCCTTGTGTTGTAGCAGCCTTGATTGACAAACAGAGCCCCCAGTGTAGCTTTGGTTGACAGGCAGGATGTGATATCTTGCGAAAAGTGTCGTGATTCCGCTCGAAAATGCGAACCAGATAAAAAGAAATATAACAAACACTTTGGAAACGTCTCGCATCATACGATCCAAAGAAACCTTTTTGTGAAAAAATGTACACTGTGTATACAGCATTGAAGAATTGTGCAAAGCAACATCCAACTAGAAAAAAATACTTGCCTGCAACGGTCCAAAAATTCTACTCACGCGCAACATCTCAAGAGGTCTCAAGAATACGAGAACGTAAACTACAGTTATCATAATATCTGCCAGAGGGATAGGCGACCATTGAAACCCTTCCAGTTGCTGTAATAGAATAATAAAACGGTCAATTACCTATGCATTTGCTTGCTAATTGCATGTCAAGTTGTCAAAATTAATATCGTTTCCGACTGGAGAATCCCCCAAGCTTTATATTCATATACCCGAGAAGATAAATAATAACGGAGAAAAAGAAGACAAGAAAAAATGCCAATGTGTTATGGAGATAGATTCATATCTTAATATCCACTATAAATATTGCAGTCTAAAATATAGTTGAAAAAAGTTCATTACTTGCCTCGCGAGTTAAAAAAGATCTCTCAACATACTCGTATATGTGCAAAACCATGTAGCCGGTATAAAATGCGATCGAGCCGATGTCGTTCCAGTTCCAAATCGAATACAACACTCTCCATCCTTGATGATAAAACAGGAAGATCATGTTGTTCAACTTCCCGAGCATCCAGAAATAGGCAACGATGAGTAAATAGGAAAAATCATTCACGTCGACAATTTGAAATTCGGTTAACACCATATTGACAAGAAGTAATAAAATCAGACACACGTCTGATGATACCTGAAAATATAATATTTAAAAGATTATTGAGTAATATTTATAATAGCCACGTTTAAATATGTGAAACCTCCATGGTAAGCTTGGCCTTCGGATTTTTAGCGACCCGTCCAATCTTGGTCGTAGGAAAAAGATAGAACACAACGCTGATGAAAGGGAACATAGTAGCGATCAAGAAATTCAACGTCCATCGTCTTTTACGGGACGAATCCCGAAATAGGGTTCCTTCTTTCAGGTAACTGAGAGCGAACTGTACGTTCTGACTGGTCACCAGTCTCACCATGCCGTTATCCACCGCTTTTTCAATCGGCTTAAGAAAGTCTTTCGGTCGCACGTATTCCATATCTACTTCGTTAGTTACAGGTCGACGTATGCCCAAACTTCGATGCCTTCCTTCTGGCACGTTTTCAATAGCTGACGATATCCTGCGCTGATCCGATGATACAGAAGCTGCGAGATAGGGCGAAGAATTCGCGTCAGGTTTGTTTCCCCTGACTTGCGGAGAGGACGAGTTACGCAGCTGCATCGAATTTCCAGTGAATGCACGAACGACTTGGGCCGGCGACTGTTCCTGATTGGAAGTCACCGTTTTAGCTTTACCCAAATTTTGCATCCTCGGATGAACGTTGGTTCTTGGTTTTAAACCCTGGCAGCTAGCAGTGGAATTCAGTGAACCATCTTTATTATTGATGTTAATGAAGCTGAATATTCTATCTCTTTCGTCATCACTGTTGCCTGCAATAGTAGTGATTACGGAATAGGCGAGTTGACCTGTTTTGTGCAAGTTGGGGTCGAACAGACGAAATCGCAGAAGATCGGCGACCTCTTGGGCTGTACGAAGCTAAACAAATATAATTACATTGAACGAGTTTATCCATCGTAATAAATATGTAAAGATTACCTGATCTAGTAGGGAGATTGCAAAATCTTCACATTGCCTTAGCAGCTCTAAATAGGCGTCTTTCATCTAGGGATGAAAGTCCAAATTGTCGCCATAGCCAAAAAAGGGAAAATTTATAATATTTCCGCAATGTATATCAGCAATAGTTCTATATGCAATTCATTATCAAGATACAATATTTAATTCATAATATATATGTACCGTTTCACGTGCATCCCGACCCTCGTTTTTCAGTTTCCCGTACAGTTCGATCGCCTCGTTCAATGGATCAATTTTACTTTTGTAGAACATGAGAACCAAGTATGCTTGACTAGAATAAGCTGATAGAGTTGAAACAGTAGATTGTAAGATTTAAACATAAATCTCACGAAAGAGAAATTTCGGGGAAGGAATTGGAATCGCAGATTGGCGGATTCTTATTTATTACTTACCTTTGTAGAAAAGCCATTTCAGACGCATCTCATCCCACTTGTTGCTGGTATATTTTGATAGATCAATAAGTCTGTGACCGTGGCTGAAAAGGGATAATGAGCTTAAAGTTAAATTCGACACAATTAATTTGTGTTAGACAATTCCCACATACAAACAAATAATTTCCAGAACTCTATATGTAGGTGCCTGTTGATTTCCATGCGATCATAGCGACAAAATAGCCATAAATTTGCCATTGGTTACTTGACAGGTTTGTTTACATTGTTTTCAAATGCCTATATAATTGATAGTTTTTAAATCAAATATATATTTGTTACTTTGTATACAACATATAAGCATACAGGTTCCTTTTGAATAAAATGCATAATGAGCGTCAATAAACGAACGCGGCTGGTGAAGTGTCAGATCAACGGATGTCGTATGCTATATAAGGCTTTCACTTCATATGTTCATATTTATTGCATCATTTTCGTATGTGTCATCCCTCGCCTTTCCTCTTTAGCTCGTTTAGACGACGCAGACAGGCCTACTCCATATAAATTTAATACATTGTTGTGCTGTGTTATGTATTTATGAACGCTATTAATGACACGCTAACTGAGCTCAATTAAAAATATACACTCTGATACAACTAATGTAACACTAACATATCGTACAGTTCGCGAGAAGTTTGTATATAGGGTATGAGTAAAACTAGAGTTATTGCAATGTCTGGTGGTATAATCACATCCAAATGAATTTGGAACTCAATGATTTAATACCCAAATTGTATTGTTGCATTCGTTTTCTGCCCAAAATATACTTGAGTTAATTTCCGTAACTTCCTTTAAGCTAGAAATGACATCTTAACGACAGGAGTAGCAGTAAATGAAAAATACATTGGCAAACTGCAAGCTGCAAACGGGCTCATATAAATACGTGACATTCTGAAAATTGATTTACATTATGACATCAGTTCACCTGTACAGTATATCCAAGATTTCGTAGTTATTCTTATGAGCTGCCAGCATGATGGGGCTGAGAAAGCGCGGAAAGACCGACTCCTCACTTGTTATAACGATGTCCTTGTGGGAAATGTATCGTGGAGCATCTGAGCTAACAATTATTTCCACCGCTTCGGCATACTCAATTTCAACAGCGTAGAAGAGCGATTCGGTCAGCTCAAGCTAACAACAAAAAGTATCTAGATAACATTTACATGTATATATAAAAGTATATGAATTGTATATAGCCCCCAGTGTTGTCCGGGTGTAAAGGATACGTGTTTCTGCATTGACGCCACTTCTTAACTTGTATGCAATGTACAAACTTACTTCATTTTCCAGTAAATATTTTATCATTCCTTTGTGTCTGCTCATGATTGCCAGAACGAGGGCGGTCCTTTGAAAATAATCTGTGCAATTTCTATTCAGATTCAGTTGTGCTCGATCGTATGTGGTAAATAAATTTTTCACTGCCTGTATTTAAATGCATTAATTAGGAGTTTATTTAACAGGGGCGAATAAATCAAGACTATTTTTAGTATATTGTTTATTAATTTCATTGTTTTAGTGGAATAAGACGACAGAAAGCATAAATACTGTACCTGAACATCACCAGAAGCAGCATATTGTAAATATTTTATTTCAACGCTCTTCAGTATATCCCTATGAAGAGCGCGTTTTTGACGGTAACCATGCAGGCGAATAGTATCCACTCGACTAAAGTCTTGTTTAAAACTTCTAGAAGTGTTAGCAGACCTGGAATGTCTGGTCTGTGGTAAAAAATATCCTTTTATATATTTGATCATCTTGCTAACATTTGATTACTAACGCGAGACAATCATAGCCATCCTGAACAAATTGTAGTTTTGCAATTGCACGACCGTACAACCAACCTGATTCTAGCGATATTATGAATACCTTGAATTTGATATATGTATATGATATTGCCATCATTTTATGTTCGTTAAGAAAATATATACATATTGCCACCTACTTCAACTTTACAGAGTCGTAAAGAATCTGTTCGAATCTAGCACAGCTATAAAGAATTTTTCGAGTATTTAACCGAAAAACATGATAAAAAGTGCTTACCTGAAATGAAGCAGTAAAGTCTTCCATCTTATATCCATTTGCTCATGTCACTCGCATCAACTTATCTACGGTTCTACACTGAAATTATCCAGTACAGTTAAAAGACTTTTTCTGCTTGGTTTACTCTAACACTCGAGCAGTATCATCGCACGAAGTTTGGTATTATTTCGCAGAGTAAATTACTGGAGTAAATACTAGATTACTGGTGAAATTGTTTAATGGCCCGTAAGAAATTTACCAACTCTCCTGTAATTTACGACTAATAATAGGCAGCACCTCACCGAACAAAGTTATCAGTGCTGATATCAACATTATCAACAACAGTATTATTGTGGTAAGGCATGCCTAACGCAAACTCGCTGAACTGAGTCATATACCTAGCCGACGCACATATGGTTCATAGCTTGCTTGCAAATACTTAAGATCCGGTAAGTACATCATCAATTTACATCTTGATGCCTTATGCAAGATACAGCGCAATATGTTATGTAGGGATATTTGATCATCTCATTACAGTATCTCATCTTTATGCCTAATAGTACAGATATTAAGTCCAAAGCTTTATTTTTCACAGAGAAATCGGTTCTACATCGTTATTTCTCATTGTTATATAACTGTGTAAGTCCACACCTGACTCACGTTATCGTCCTTTAGTCCTGACAAAGTTATACGCATGAAATGATCAATTCACGCATGAAAAGGTTAAAAATTCAGCGAATAATAACTAAGGAAGTATGCGCTGTATCAGTGTTCTGTATTAGCTCGTTCGTACAGTCAATAATAAACCCAATCAGATCACACCATGACCATCATCGTCATCGTTACATTATCAGAAATCTGAAGGAATTCGAATTTCCAATAAGCGGTTTGCATGATGGTTTATTCAGACAAGGTTGAATATAACGTTTCCGGAAGAATCATTCATTGTGGGCACAAGCATGCGCCTTGCAAACTATTATTACATAGATGTTATGGGTATGGTTTCATGCATAAATGTGATAGGTTAGTAGTAGCAGAATAAGCATTTCGTATGTACAAGGATATTATAATATACAATCGATTTTTATAAAGTAGGTACTGTACTGTATATGATTAATCTTTGAATAAATTCTTCTGATATTAATTCTATTATGCGACAGACATGGTAGTGCGACATGATGTACTTCTATGCACCACCCGTAGCGATCATTAAAGGCGGATTATAATTTTGATGAATAATTTTCAATTTCTACTTTATATCGAATTTTAATTATTTTCAGTACAACATAAATCTATCAGAAAATATCAAGTCCCGTGATTTAAAAACCGGCATGGTTCTAACAACAATGTTGCCAAACAATTTCTAATACTCACCATCATGAGAGTTATCGTCTTTATGAAACAATACGTTGACTTTTAAATACCTCTTCACCACCTTCTGCAAAGCGATATTGTACCGAGAACCCGGTTCCTCAACCGAAGTGTCATAGGAAAATCTCTGACCGATCGATTGATGAAGATTTGATTCCTTAATTTTGTTTAGACCCGCGTTATTGCTGATTCCGCTGAAATTTCTTCCAGCCATCAGTTGCGAGTGATGCATTTCGTACTTTTCACTTGATCGGTAGGTCCCCTTTTGACTACATCGATGCTTACTTCCAAGGTATCTGGATCGATTTTTAAAATGATATATAATATGTTTCTGATATTTACCTATTTCCGTTTATCCCGAATTAAATAAAAAGAGGGTAAATAAAAATTCATGTTCTAAAGTTGGATGCATGACTCGAAAAGGTCTCATGATCATTTGTAAAAAAATCGGCCGAAATTCGCTACCACAATTCCTAGCCTATACGGCGACACAGCCCATATAGTTCATCCCCAATTTTTTTAAATTAGTAATTTGGTCAATGATAAGGCGCATATGACCGATAAAACAACGTGTGAGAATTCGTGCGACAAAACCTGATACAATATGGTAACAGCTCACTGACCTGCCGAATCTTCGGAATCCATTACCGATAACATGAAATACAAATATGATTTCTTTAGGTCGTAGAATGACGTTCATCGGAGGAGGTCGATAGAATCCTGTCCGTACAAAGCGAAACCATACCTTTCAGAAACGATAAAAATATGTAAGTCGTTCATTTTTGCGTAAAGTAACTAATAATTCAACCCAAACGCACCCTCATTCGATGAAACTGCCACTGTTCGTCATTCTGGTCCACAGCTTTCTGCAAGGTACTGCTCATGATAGCTATCAACATGTTCACCAGGACTAGAACGATTGCGGCATGATAAAAAGCAAAAACATACTCTCCAAATGTGGCCGTCACGACCCTTTTGATTCTGTCTTCGTGAGTACATCTCAGATCGAACCAGCTACGGAAGGAATTTTAATTGCTAACACCTTAGCGCACGTATTTCAACGAATCTAGCGAATACGCTACAAAACTTATGGATATTTCCACTTTCCTACTTACCTCATGTAGTCGCCGTAGCCAAATGTCGACCAAAACAAAACTTGCAACGAAGAACCGAGTTTGGATAGTTTTTGGTCCGGAAAACAACATGTAAAATTAGTTGAGTCAGCCATGCTTTCCTGGTAAACAAGGGAACAAGGTATTGGTATTGCATACGGGTAAATGGTTTGTCATTAGTGGTTATTTCACAGCAGAAAGTAAATGTGGATGAAAAATGGAAGGCTGGAAAGGTGGAAGAATGTGTTGTACTGAATAGTATTTTTAACTAAACAACCGGGGCGTTATCTGTGTAAACAATGTCAGCATGAGCTGCGAGTCACTACTGCGACTATCAACATTTGCTCCGGCACTAGGGTAGCAGGAATTACCAACAAGAATACCAGCATGGGAAATATTCATTATCAAAATTGACTTGACTCGAGTTACTTACTTGATGGTAATTCTCCTCGTGTTGTAGCAGCCTCGATTGACAAACAGAGCCACCAGTGTAGCTTTGGTTGACAGCCGGGATGTAATATCTGGCAAATAGCGTGGTGATTCCGCTCGAAAATGCAAACCAGATGAAAAGAAATATAACAAACACTTTGGAAACGTCTTGCAACATACCCTCCAAGGAAACCTTTTTGTGTAAAGGAGTATACTTTATGTACTGTATTGAAGATTGCTGCAAAGCAACATCCAAGCTATAGAAAATAATTTACGTACCTCCAGTGGTCCGAAAATTCTACTCACGCGCAACATCTCAAGAGGCCTCAAGAACACGAGAATGTAAACTACAGTTATCATAATATCTGCCAGGGGGATAGGCGACCATTGATATCCTTCCAGTTCCTGTAGCAGAGACATGAAAGGGTTATTTGCCTATGCATTTGCAAGTTAAGCACTCAATAGATCGATTTGTCCAAATTCATTGGACATGCACGCATTTAGGAATATACAGACATGAAAATTATTGTACTTTCCTCTTCATTTTCAAGTCGAAAATCCCAGAATTAAGTACTTTATTTTTAATTATCTATTTTGTGATTTCGATTCTCTTATTCACAGAAAAACCATTTTATTGACCTCCAGGAAAAAAAAGCAAATGTGTTATGAACATAAATCCCTTGCATTCATTATAAATATTCCTTTTTGTCCGTTCTTGATATCGCCTATAATATATTTAAAAGCATTACTAACCTCACGAGTTGAAACAGATCTCTCAACATACTCGTATATGCGCAAAACCATGAAGCAGGTATAGCAGGCGATCGAGCCGATGTCGTTCCAGTTCCAAGTCGAATACAACACTCTCCATCCTTGATGATAAAACAGGAAGATCGTGTTGTTTAGCTTTCCGAGCATCCAAAAATAGGAAACGATGAGTAAATAAGAAAAATCATTCTTGCTGAGAATCTCGAATTCAATAAACACCATATTGACAACAAGTAATAAAATCAGACACACGTTTGCTGACATCTAAAAAAATAAGAATAAAAAGATCAGTGAGTAATTTCTAAAATCCATGTCAACTCCAGTATATCGATATCTAAATCTAACCTCCATGATAAACTTGGCCGTCGGATTTTTAGCGACCCGTCCGATCTTAGTCGTTGGAAAGAGATAGAACACAACGCTGATGAATGGGAACATAGTAGCGATCAAGAAAGTTAAAAACCATTGCCTTTTCCGGGAAGAATTCCGAAATAGAGTTCCTTCTTTCAGATAAGTGAGAGCGAACTGTGCGTTCTGACTGGTCACCAGTCTCACCATGCCGTTATCCACTGCTTTTTCAATCGGCTTAAGAAAGTCTTTCGGTCGCACGTATTCCATATCTACTGCGTTGGTTCTATGTCGACGTATACCCAAACTTCGATGCCTTGCTTCTGGCACGTTTTCGATTGCGCACGAAATCCTGCGCTGACACGGCGATATGGGAGAATTCGCGTCAGAATTGTTTCCCCTGACTAGCGGTAATGTGGAGGACGATCTACACAGCTGCATCGAATTCACCTCCGAATTTCCAGTGAATGCACGAACGACTTGGGCGGGCGACTGTTCCTGAATGGAAGGTAAAGTTTTAGCTTTACCTAAATCCCGCATCCTCGGAGGAACGTCAGGTCTTGGCCCTGAATCCAAGGTGCTAGAGGTGGGATCCAGTGAACCATCTTTATTACTGATGTTCAGCAAGCTGGATATTTTGTCGTCACTGTTGCCTGCGATCGTAGTGATTCTAGAATCGGCAAATTGACCTGTTTTTACTTGGTTGAGGTCGAAGAGGCGAAATCGCAGGAGGTCGGCGACCTCTTGGGCTGTACGAAGCTAAGCAAACATAACATAACAGCATTACACATGGAGTATATAGCCTTTAATAGTGTTACAGAGGTAGTGGTGCTCCTGTCCTTCGGTCTTCAGGGCAACTACACCGTCTGTCCTACTCTAGCAATGACTCTGTATTACCTGATCTAATAGGGAGATTGCAAAATCTTCACATTGCCTTGTCAGCTCTGAATAGGCGTCTTTCATCTATGGAAAGAAAAGTTATAAAGTTAATTTGTCGCGGTGTATATCAACAATAGTTATATATGCAATTCAAATATTAATTTACAATATTTCATTCATAATTTGTAAGTACCGTTTCACGTGCATCCAGACCCTCGTTTTTCAGTTTCCCGTATAGTTCGATCGCCTCGTTTAATGGATCAATTTTATTTTTGTAGTACATGAGTACCAAGTAGGCTTGACTTGAATGCGCTGGTAGAGTTGAAACAGTAGATTGTGAAATTTAAACATAAATCTCACGAAAGAGAAATTTCAGGCGAGGAATTCTTATTTATTACTTACCTTTGTAGAAAAGCCATTTCAGACGCATCTCATCCCACTTGTTACTGGCATGTTTGGATAGATCAACAAGGGTATGACCGTGACTGAAAAAGAGTAATGCGGTTATACTCTGAACTACTTTCACTTTGATTATTGCTACATACAATGAGAACCAGATAAATAAGGAATTCGAGACAACGTAAAAACCCCTATTTTTGCTTCAATTCTTACGAGGAACGTATTTCTTGTTATGGCAATAAGCTCTAAAATCTGTTCAGCCGTGCGAGCTCAACTAATTACAATTTCCTGACCACGATGACACTAACTTTTATTTCAACAATATAAATATACCTGTATAGTATATCCAGGATTTCGTAGTTATTCTTATGAGCTGCCAGCATGATGGGGCTGAGAAAGCGCGGATAGATCGACTCCTCGCTCGTTATAACGATGTCCTTGTGGGAAATGTATTGCGGAGCATCTGAGCTTACAATTATTTCCACCGCTTCGGCATACTCAATTTCAATAGCGTAGAAGAGCGATTCGGTCAGCTCAAGCTAACAACAAACATTAACATGATAAATTTACATATATATAAATAGGTTCAGGGAATTACAGATGGACTTTACTTCTTAACTTGTAAGTAAGTAATCTACAAACTCACTTCATTTTCCAGCAAATATTTTATCATCTCTTTATGTCTGCTCATGATTGCCAGAACGAGGGCGGTCCTTTCAAAATAATCTGTGCAATTTCTATTTAGTTGTGTTGGGTTGTATGTGGTGAATAAATTTTTCACTGCCTGCATTCAAAAGTAATCGAAAACCAAGTTATCCTTGGTAAGGTTACGGTAGCTTAGGGTTATCAAGAGTAATCAAGCTTCCAGAGGGAACGTACTTCTCATTGCTGTTTAATACATAAATTATTTCAGTTATATGAGACGACAGGGGCATAAATGTACCTGAACATTGCCAGAAGTGGCATATTGCAAATATTTTATTTCGATGCTATCCAGTTTATCACGACAAAGCGTGCTGTTTTGATGGTAGCCATGCAGACGAAAAGAATCCACCTGACCAGAATTTTGTTTAAATGTTTTAGAAGAGTTTGCAGACTGCAAGTGTCCGGTCTGCGGTAGAAAATATTCTTTCAAATGTTTTTCAAGTTCTTAACTAAAACAATGATGAAAAATTGCTTACCCGAAATGAAGCAGTGTAGTCTTCCATCTTATATTCACTGGCTCAACTTATCTTGAGTGTATTTACTGATATGTACTTTGCTTTGCCCTGTTTTTGCGTAAACTTGAAGTTTTAACCTTTTTGATATACAGGAATGCTATGCATGAACAAACCCCTCAGTGCTGAGTATGCAAGAAGCAAAAGTGCAATGCTTATGGCATGTTTAACTGTAAACTAAAATTCCCCTAAATTAAAAAGGCTTTTTCTGGTTGGCTCACTCAAGCAGTATTATCGCACAAAATTCTACGGGAATATTACTGTAGTTTAATTCATTGGATTACCCGTAAAATTATTTAATTACTAACAAAAAATTTAACAAATCTCTTGTAATTTACGACTAATAATAAGCAGCACTTTACAGAACAAAGTTATCAGTGAGGATATCCACAGTATCCAGACAAGTATTATTCCGGTTGAGCATGCCCAACGCAAACTGTAACGTATTCATCGTCAATTTACAATTGACAATTTACTACTCTTTTACCATATATGCCCGTTGAAGTAACGAAATAGTACAATCATGTACCATCTAAAAGAATTGGCTAGCATGCAGGGTACGATAATGAAGCTTGTTGAAGGATATTTATTACCTTGAACTAGACAGTTTACTTTCAGAAAAACGATTGAATCCTATATAAGCCATATAAGTATCAAAAACGGAATAATGCATTGCAGTGTGCGTACAATAGGTGAGTCGGTAAGTACATCACCAAATTTCTTTTCGATGCCGTGGTAGTCAGCAAATCGAGAAGCGGGCGTTATAAATATCAAATGTATGACTCTTTAGCGCCAACTAACGTCAAGTCTAAACTCTCAATCATCAGCGTGTCAAGAATAATTGCAAATACTGTACATTTATATAAATATCCCTTCAACGCCAACTAACGTCAGTATCACTGTCCTAATTATCAATCTATCAGTTATACTAGATCATCCTAGTTTGTGAAAAATTATTGTCAATATTTTTCACAAATCATGAAATACAATGTAATTGTTATGAGGCTTAACTTTGGTACACAGACATGTTTAAGAGGCCTCAAACCTTCGTTTTAGCGAACGAAAAGTGCTCCAAAAAGATTACTTTATTCTTTCTCCGGACTCAAGACACGCCAGCAGAATTAAAATATTGATTAAAAAGTACGATCAATCAACGATAATTCAATGCTACAAATTATTCTTACTGAATTTTGGGCTTCGTAAAATAAGGAATAAAATTCGTGCGAGCGAACGAGTGAAAGTTTATTGAAGAAATTCATGGGAGAACGAATAACAAGTAATAAAATAAATAAAGATGAGGGGTGGTAGCATACTGAACTGCAAAACGCGATGACTTCAATCGAATGCAAGATATTCTTAAAATATAAATCGTATTGTAACGATATATAAAAGATATACACTCCCGCGAATTCCCGATTGGGTTGTACGGAAACGCGAAAACTATATTAGGATTTCGGAGGTTTCCGGGTCTCACGAAAATGCGGCGTCATCCAAAAAAGATTCTTTTACGCATTAATAAACTTTACCCGAAGTAATGAGATATTCTTATTGGACTGAGCAAAACAGCACTATTCGAAGATAAAACGTAGATCAAGCCCGTCTGAAATAAGGCTGTGATTTCATAAATGTGAGGATAATGTTCCTGATTTGAATATAAATAAACGAATGCAATGAATTGCGTGAATAAGTAGCTAGAAAGAAAAATATTTATTAAACAAAAAATAAAAACAAGTGATAAAATGAAAACTTAACAACAGATATCTTCAACTTCCATTTCGCCCTGTGCTTCTAAAATCATCTAACGTGCAATGTACCGCGCTCCCTATCCATTATTACAATAAAATGATTTGTTTTTTAAGTAAATCTAAGTGGTAAAAACAACATGATGCGTAACGTAATATTGCATACGTTTTGTGTTTATCTTCAAAGGTACCGATGTGAACAAGTTGGTTCGTGAAGTGATATCATTCAACGACAGGGGTAAGCTTTTACATGAATTGATCTTCCATATAACCGCTATGTACGGTACGAGGATATCTTTCTAATGTTACATAGTTGGCGTTAAATGCACTGAAACACAAAGGTATTCCACTGGCTGCACGGAAGACTGCATATGACGCAGGCGTGTGGTTAGGAAAACTTAGACAAATAAAAATACCCAGTATCAGCTCTTCATCTAGTTCTTAACTAAAATCGTGTATTTTCATTCCCTCGTGAGGTGCTCGCCTTACTCTAAATGCTCTTAGTGATACCGCACTTCAGTACAGACACAACAGTATATGAACCTTTACGCAAAAGTCCATTATCCAGAACGATCAATTCAACTAGCAACGGCATGGATGGATGGATGGTACTTAAATAGTAACATGAGCTTCCGACTGTGGTACAGACCACATTTGGTAATTTGAATCGGGATCTGCACACTCTCATCGGATTACCGGAGAGTCTGCAATCGGTTCGTGCTAAGAAAATCTTTCATAGGTAATCCTTACGTATTTACGAAACCAAGGAACTGGCGATGCGCATGGAAACTATACGTTGTCTAAACGTACCTGTAACATTACTGCGAACGATTCGAGTAAGCAACCCCAACCATCCATCACGTATCCCTCGATTTCGTTCGATCCGAGTCCGTATCATTAATTTCATGTTTACTGTTTTTCAAATTATTGTTAGTAACGTCGTTTTCGACGGTTCTACTAACATTTTCCGTTAACGTCTTGACGTTCGTGTCACTACTGTGACTACCTGTCAAGTTTACGTCGTGTGAAGCGACTGGGCGTGATGCTTCAGTTTGCTCACTAGACGGGTATTCGGAGTTCGTAGAGGCGACCTGTCTTTTCAACGGATGTTTGCGAGGATTTCGCGGAGAACTGGAACACTGCTTACCTGGAGAAGTTGGAACAGCATTGGTATCCAGGCTGGATTCCGGAGCTTCGTAGCTTCCGTTCGATGAGAGAGAAGAGGGAAATTCGGAAAGCGGCGGAGCGTGTACTTTTTCAACGCATTGCGTTGTCGTTTGCGAAGAGAGAGCGTCAGAATTGGCTGCTATGTTCGCTTTGACTTCGTCGAGGATTTCTTCGAATATGGAAATGAGGTTATCGAGACCGAACAAGTATCCGTCCTCTCTGTTCAAATAAGAAGAATCATGTAATATCATAAAAAGAATGGTTGGGTCGTGGGTGGTGACAAGTACGCTCTACAAGACTTGTTTCATAACAAAACAGCAATCAAGCTTACCTGTTTCCCTCGACCCATTGCTCCCTGTGTGTCAGTCGTCGGTTGTCAGGTAACTGTGAAGTTTTTCCGAAGTCAATTAACCAGGTACTAGCTAGTTGCGTATGATCGTGAACAAACAACAAGGAACTGCCTATAACCTAGAAGAAAAATGAATTGAAATCATTATTTTAAATGTTCAAAAAATCATATCATTTTAAACAATAGGTGAAAATATCAGATGAATATTTAACATACTGCTTTAGTCTTGTCCTATTTATAGAGAGAAATCCATCTTTATTTTAAGTTTTATTACCCTAAAATTGCTACTATCCCACTTCCGTTTGTATACTGGAAATCACTGTAATTGGCTTGGAAACGATTTACACTAAACTACGTAATTTTATGCCTCTTAAAACCTTAATTGGGCGAGCAAGAATTTGTGGTATTTGGCAATGTATTCTATTTTTAAATTTATTCTGAACAGTCTAATGATCCCAAACAACATGCATAATAATGAAGAATTTAGGTAATTAGGCAAAGGGTGATTCGTCAGACAATATAATAATAGATAATGTCACCTCGTGAGTCATGAAGAACTCGGATTTCTCAGCAGCTACCAGAATAGTTTTTAATCTTTCGATGTACTTTTCCTATGAAATGAAAATGCAACGAAATTGTTAAAACTTGTTAAGTTATGCAGTAACACAGTGCTACGACGAAGAATAGAAATTCAATATAACATCACATATCCACCACAAAGTATGAACGGAAAAGTTTTATTTAGGTTTACGGTTGGGAATATATATAAAAATACTGGATTTATATATAACCAATACACTCTTATGGCAAACTTTAAGCAACAGGCCCAAAAATGAAAGATTATTCGACTAATACTACCATTAGGAGTACAGTAATATATTGTATCCATGCATTTTGATAAGCAAAAGTCAAAGACTTACCAAAACAACTATATTATTGTCAATGAAATATTTGAATGCGCTTTTGACTTGCTCTTTGGTCTTGGTCAGCTTGTAGTCTTTCGAGGGCTCGTTTCCACCTTTCTGTAGATTTGAATTAACGAAATATAATCCATATATTACATAATCATCACCGAAATAACTATGCATATGAAACGTTGATGACCAACAGCAATAATTCAAACAAATGCCTACTTTGATTCCTTCGATTCTGAAACCGAGATTCGAAGAAGAACTGACGTGCTCCCTCCATTGCATGTACCGAGGTTTCGTGACAGCACGGGCTTCGTGTTCTTCAGTAGTTGGTTCATCAGGCGCAATCTCTGTCATTTTTGCGTACATGTCCTACATAATAAATAATATAATGCGTATTAAAATGAGTGGCTTGAATGGCTTAAATGTCAAGCTTCCTAATTTCAATAACATAGAAGCAAAATTAATATTATATGTCGGCGATAGACGAACGAACGACAATGCGTAATTATAATGAGTACCTCTAAACTCTAAAGGCCTGAAATAAAATTTCGACTATAGACGAACAAACTATATTTTTGTATTTATTCGCTGACGTGAAATCGCGATGATCGGTTGACCTACTGTTGACGCATGCGTTTTTATGTAAGAAGCTGAGTGGGTAAAACAAAATGAAGGAGGAAAATGACGTAACGCAATCTGTAAAGACAAGCTCGCTACTTTTAGTTTGAGACAGAAAACGGTTGATGATATAGATAGATTATAGGTATATACGATATTTCAACTTACATGTCTGAGTCTGGGACGGATTTTCGCTTTCACGAGTTCGTCTTCCAGATAAGTCCTGTACAAAAACGACAGATGTTACGCGTCACGAAAGAAAAGTAAAGGGGAATAATCCGGATACCGAAAATAATTACGTCATTTTTTGTAAAATGACGCGTGATATTCAAAAATATTTACTTCATTTATACTGTACAGTAGTAACATACGAAAAAGTATTGTAAGGTGTTTAGAGGCTATACATAAACAGGCTCAGATTGATAAATCGTATCTTGAGGACGAAAATTCGAAACTTTTACATCAAAAACGTCGTATTTAGTTTTACGAAGCGACATTACCTAACAATATACAGTGATTCATGGCCTGGAAGCGTAAATTAGTTCTTACGAAATCGACGTGACAACCCTATAAGTACCAAACTAGGTACTAGGTTCAAGTATGGACCTCACTGACACGGACATCATTAGAATGTTCAGAAATTCGGGAGGTTTGTATCTTTCGTTCCGTACGTCAAATACAGTTCTACGTGTGAACAGGGCAGGAGGGCGGGCGTCTCGAGGTAAATATTTATAGTTTAACTTTCCAATATTATACGCACATCGGTACACTAGCAATACGTACGTATAGAACCGTATTTGTTTACAACACCATCAACTTAATGAGTTCATTGAGACTGAATATTGACTTCTTTTATTATTAAAATATTATTCAACACTTAACAAGCAACGACAATACCACCCACGCAAGCGTGAAACTCAAACTGGGAGATTGATGGTCGTGGTGCCATATTATCATGAGACTGAAGCTTACGGATCTGGAACTAATAGGAGCCTTTGGGAAGTCAATAATCATCCACAAAAATTAATACTATTTATAAACAAAAAACCGATAGTTAAAAATGAAATGGTGTCGTTAAAGGGCCCCATGGTAGTAGGTGAAGAATGGCGAGTGTAATTGTAAATATAAATATCTTCTTATTAATTAGCAGAAGTGTAGATTCATCTCGTGAATATCCTGCTGAAATCCTTATCATGTCATTTCTATTGAAAACTAAAAATAGACCCTGCATTGCTACAAATTCAGATTTGAATCAAGGATATTGACCAGTTACAACGCTATATACAAATTATAGAGTTCCGTTTTGAGCCTACAACTACGCGGATGTATAAAAACTGTACTGTAAGTATACGCCTACAAAGAGTTAGCGTTTTTAATTCGTTCATACCTGACTCCCATTTTGCAATCCATAACGCTTGGGCAATCAAACGCCATTAAAAGATCCTGCATTCGTGTATACTTCTCTCCGTCTTTCTCCACGATACCATGGTATTCAGGAGCAAATTCTCTAAGGCCTGGATCATTGGAGAGGTTGTTCAAACTGTCCGCCTCGCGAGAACAGTATTTCTTCAAAATGCATCCTTCTTCACCCGGCTGAAAGTTTCCTATAATAATATTTTAACATGATGAAATTACGCTACTTCGGGGCATCAATATTATCCAAGTAACGAATTACTACAAGGAGACGTTAACGATAACGCCTTGTCCGGATAAGATTCAAACACGATGATTCACAAACCAATTACCGCAACCACTCAAACTAAAAATAGCCTTTTTCGATCAATAGACGCCAGATAATTGAATTCAGGGTGCTAGTGCGTTAGGTTAAGCGCCGCGGATCAACGTGCATATTCTCTTGAATCACTTTCCGCAACAGCTCGATATCGGTAAATCGAACTCTGGCTGCCAAATCTCAGCAACGGTATTGCCAGGCATAATGAATATTTTATTATCCCATGTGCGCCATAGCATCACTGGAATGATGAATAATGTACAACATGCAAATTAGTATAACAATGATACCGGCGTCAATCGATTGCCGAATCTTTGTATGATGAAAGTTAGTATACTATGCTCTGGAAAAGATCCTTACTTTACATTTTTTTTACACATTCGTGTTATAAAAAGGCTACTGGAATGAGCAAGCCGGTCTAAAATACATCTTTTTGAATAATAACGCTACTGCATATTAATTTTGACAAGAAACAATATTCCCAGAAGAAACTACAGGAATATCATCTCCAATTCAGCTGTACGTCAGTTCCCCAAATGAAAATTGCAAAACTCGTGAAAGATTTATTCTCTAAGTTACCTGCGTGGCCAGCAAGCTGTACCCACGGATACTTCTTTTTGAAGGATTGCATAAACGGTGACCAGATGACCATCCGCCTTATTTTTGTCCACGAACTTTGCTGTAAAGGAAAAAAAATATATAAATCCACATTGCCATAATACTTGACGCTATTTGGAATACGACCTATCATATTAGCATTACTCTAGCAAGAAGCAATATAATGGTGAAGATTTGAGAATAACGATGTAGTTATTAAGGTAGAGAGATGATTCAAAGCCAATATTATCTTTCAGGTGAACACAATAAAATGTACAGGATTTCTTTTAGCAGAAACGCCTATAAATTTAATGAGTTCAGTTTTATTTGAAAACCTTTACAATAATTGTAGCACAAATCTATAACTATTTATTGGAAGCAATATCCTCATCACTGCCAGCAACGAAGAGATGGCAAAAGTACAAACAGGCAACAAAGCTATGTTCATATGTCAGTGGAACAGCATTTAGCACACTTCGACATATTTATATGCTGAATATCGGAAATGTTTTGCTTATCAAATAATTTACATTTATGCACAGCATGTGAGGCAACACGCAAATTTTTAGAGCAATGCTCGATTTTACTGCGTGAGAAGAAGAATGAAGTGACGATGACGCAGTAAAATTAATGTCAAACGCTGCAGGTAAAACTACTAAACAGTCAATATACTCACGACAGGAATTACCATACAAACAAGTGCGGAAGACACTAAAAGTATACGTTTAATTCACTAAACAGGCCTACAAACAAGTTTGTTTTCATGCAGATTATTCATTTTACTTCCCATGCGTAATCAACTATGACACATTAGAATGTGCTTCACACTGAATTCCATCACTTAGAAAAGATGACCTGATGTGAAAAGATGACGTGACATTCCATGGGAATGATTTAATACAGCAGTACTACAAAGAGCGTTCCCGTTGGCCTGAAGTGATTATATGAAATACAGTGCTGCGTCCCTCATTGCCGGTCAACTTTGGGACGGTGTAGTATACAGATACCATTACTCAAGACTAAGGTCAATAAACTCACGGGTATACGATCCATGTAAGTTGAATATTTTAAATTTATGTAAGTGTTAGCGTCGCTATGCCTACACATCACAGTTGTCGGGAGGACGTAGGTAATTTAACACTGAGAACTACTGTATTGGGCGATCCAAATGTTTGCATAAGTAAAACATCTACGTATGATTACACAGTAGTGATTTCATGCTCGTCTGGGTTTATCATCACTCACTTGCTTTGAATTCGACCCAGAGATGTGTTTTTACAGAGGTTGTTTAAAAAATACAATTCTATGAACCGATATTCGGATAGGAAGTAAGTGCAAAATTTCAACTTCAACGAGTAATTTCTCCTTAAGATTTCGTTCCCAGAATTCACAATATTTCCTCATTTCATAAAAGTCCTCGTTCCTTACATTATCAGTATATCTGTGGTTTTGTTGTATTTTTAGTACAGTACCACATTATCATCTCCTTCGTACAATTACTCATACTACAACTAACGTTGTACAATAAAGAATTCAGAATCACGTGAGTCGTGAGTCTTAAACTATTCACCAATGGTTCAGCTATTCTGAAAGATTTCAGTTGTTTTCTACAAATTTATAAGCCATTTGAAAAAACATCATGATACATTTCGCGAAACTTCACTTCAATATGTATAATTTTTCATCATTCTTTCGTTATCATTTTATGTAACTAAGTATGTGTCAATTAAAAAAATCAATGCACAATGCAATAGAATGGATTCCATGTTTTGACTTATTCCAAAATACATCTGAATTTTACTGAATACATTCTGATTGTAAGATTTTACTGGTTTTACAGATTTTAAGGAACGTAATCTAGCCGAAAGAGTTACATGTAGTTTACTAAGTCTTCGTAGGAAATCTATTTTCAACATGAAACTAAACCTGGTATTCCATAAGAGCAGTAGTAAACATGCAGTCGGTCGAACAGACATGTTAGTTCACTTTGATCAATAACAGCTGAGAAATACAGCTCACTGAATGTTGATTAAAAATTTTCAATAGAAAAGTCTTTTCCAGTAAAAAAAAAACATGATTTAGGTAGGGATTGGGTAAACTGAATTCACCAACTGACGTCATTTACATTTTTTACTTGCGTCATAATTTACAGTTATTCCAAGGTCAAAAGACGGCAGATACAAAGGGAAAATCATGCAACACAGCTGTTGGGTAATCTATTTTCAGAATTATTTACTAATCCAATAGTACGTATATGCATTTATAGGAATAATGAACTACAAAAGTGACTACTAGGTGGTTTACAATTACAGTACTGATAAATAATATGTTACAAGTTATAGTAATACTTACGAAAGATGAAAAAAATAAACTACAACAATCGAAAGTCATCAAATCCGTAGGCTGGTCCTATCTACCTATTTGAGTTACTACCAATCTATTCAACAGAACATATATATCATCAAATATACCTACAAAGGAACAATACCATTGTAAATGACCTATACTAGGAATCATCGTTCATCATACCATAGGCATAGTATATGCATCAGCTAAACCTTTTACTAAATCTTATTCAGTACAGTTAAAGCAATTCTAATCAGTAGTTAACGACCTATGTCATACATTTGGAAAGACTAATAATACATTACAGTATAGTGCTTCTATATATTCAATATATACTCAACCTCAATTAACTACATAGATCCAGCTAGCAACTACATTCTGACAATAATTACGCAGCTTTACTACACTAGCAAGACATAACCAAATCGAACCATACGAGTCAGTACTTAACTGTGATAATCAGGCCAATTATATACTTGACTTGCTTTGAATAAGTACGACTGAATGAATAAGCAGTGCTTATAGTATACGTGCCACTACAGTGATGACGACGTACTGCTACAGGCTCCCTAAGCACCATCAAATGAGTGCATGGTATACAAAGGAATTACAACAACAATAAGATACAACTCAGCTATTGTTCTCAATAGGTTTAATTCCTAAATTCTCTGTCATAACGTATTAAAAACCCTACATTGAATTCATTGGAAGTGGCATAATGAATGCAGAGGACTAAATAACAGACTGTGGGTAGGTATAGGTATAGGTAGTAACAAGTAGTTTCAAGAGTAAACTGGATTGAAACTGCGGATTTATATTATAATACGCCCTGAAAGAAGCCTGGCGAAACCAACGGACAAAATGTTTGCAAATTAACTTTATAATCCCAATATCGTCCATATCTTCAAATCTAGGACTATCAATGATATTGTTTTAGTCCGCAGATAAAAAAAAACGTCCATCATCGCCACCAGTCTTAACAGAACTAATCTCAAGAAATGCTAACAAGTTGCGAAGCGAGCTATATCTGTAGTTAATATTTAACGTTTGTGAGAGCACCAGAAAAATGTCTACGTCCCTGAGGTGTTCGGTAAACGAGCTGTGTGGGAAACGCACGCATGCCATTTAGGTTATTGAAAGGCTGCGTCAGAAAATCATTAAGAACTAATGAATGCTGTGTATTGACGGAACATAATAGAATTGCGGTGTTCTATTTTTCCCAAACTGGATCCCATGAGAGGTCGTTGATTTCATGCTAACTGGACCAATCGAAATCTATCACCGTCGCTCGAAGACGTTATGAAGAAGAAGAGTACAAGGCAATATAGCATTTGACGCAATATCAATATTGGTTTAGCACAATAGTATGATTTCGCGGTATTTTTTGGGGGGGATACGTGATAGTAAATCAAGCATGCTATCTATCATAAGGGGAGCGACAACGCACGATTTGCAATATTAAACTGAAATTAGAGCGAATGCTGTAAACTGATTTATACTTTATTACAAATTTTATCAATTTCCCTAACACCATAACTTTGGTTTCCATTTTCGTTTTTATTTTGTTGTTAACCTATTCCACCGCTAGGTTCCACTGCTTTGGTATTATGTATTGAAATGTTTCGGGATTTATCAGTCATGACTTAGACGAATAAGAGCGACGACGACAGTACAAACCCTCCTATACATCCCTGAAATGCAGGAAAGTGGGACGAATGGGAAACTGAACACTGATAGACAGTTTTGCTGGTTGGCTGAAAACAGCTTTTACATGACTGCAATGCTCTGCAGCAATCATAGGTAACGCGACTGACTCCTATTTCCTCTAAAGCTGGAGTCGACAAGCGGAAGCTAGTACAACCTACCTACACATTGGACGTCAGAAAAGAATAAAGGAGGGTAAACTGAAAACCATAGTACAATAATATCATACGTTGTAGTCATGTACTTTACTTAAGCAGCCCGACTGTGATAAAAAGTATGTCTATTTGAAGGAAATACTGTTCTATATACCCTATATTTCACTATCTATAGGTATTTCTCTTTTGTATATCCAATGATTAAAGACAGTCTACGACAACGAACGATCCTAAACAAACAAATGCTGACAATAGCCATTATTTTCGCATCTGACAGGGAAAGATGTCCATGCGATAAGAAATACAATTCTTGTCAGCATTCCGGACATGTTATTATTAAAAAAGTTGTGTGGCGCGGAGCCGCAGGCAAAGCACAACCTTAGATAAGAAATGTCATCGGAGCGCTTTGGGAATTACTGCGCCATTTTAATGTTGTTGTTATCTATAGGTGACATATCAAAGTATCTGATACAAGAAAGCTTGTTATACAGGGAGAATTAAAGGTGTGATCGCGTATATGAGGTTTTGTAAAATCCATCGATAACCCAAAGGCAATGACGGTAAAAGGTCATTGGCGCAAAATCGAAAGGTTCGGAGTTGAGGTTAATGCAGCTAATCACAGCGTCGCTATTTCGGAATTTATTCTTCGAAATTACAGAACAGACTGTGATTTGCTACGAATCACGGGTAATATACTTGCTAAATGAATTTCGAAGATTTATTTCAAAGTAATTTAAAAATGTAGGAAACAGCAATTTCAGAAATGCGTGCAGTAAACTGGCACATTGTTTACTCGTGACCGACAATTAAGCAGCACATTCCATTACTTACATTACTAAACCACAGTTGAATGCGTTTAACATTACATATAACAAATTGCAAGACATATACAATGTTAACCTGTAGTTACTACGGGTAACACTGTTGATAACGTGACGTTTTGATGAAAATAGGAACTTCACAATCTAACAATGAGTTTGAAACCATAGTGATACAGTATTGTATATGTAGCTTATTTACGCTGGGTGAATAAATATCTAAATAATAATCTAAAACACCAATCAAGGAGGCCGTTTTCCAACATGTCTAAGGATGGAAGAATTACAAAGATAAAATTATGATTCTTATACCCTAAACTCCTAAAGTAGATAAAAAGTTTACTTATCAATGAGAAATTGCGTGAACTCGATAAAAGATATTTACTTTCAAGTGTAGGGACCTAAGATATGTCTCGTTGTTCACCAACCATAAAATGCGACTGTGGTTATGGGAATAAGATACTGATAGATCGGCCATATCAACGGTTCTGCACTATGGCGTGACGACCAAGAGACACACAAAGAAGAAATATCCATTACTACTGTATTTCGATAACAAAAATATGACCCTCCTACTGCTCGGCCCTTTGACCAGTCGTTGACTGCTGCCCTGCAATCTCCCATAACTAGAAACGTATTGCTTATAAATACTAATACAAACCTTGGTTGCCAGCAACTCCTTAAAGTACTGTCTGATTGAACTACAGTGAATACCTATGCCCAGCTAGGTGAACGAAATATCAATTTTCGGATACGGCAATGCAAAAGTACAACACATCAGTGACGTCTGAAAACCGACAATAAGTCATCAGTCTAAACTTAGCTGACAGTAACCAACACTCCGGTACTAAAGGCGGACATGTACGAGACAATTCAATATATTACCGAGGTTTCATTCGGCGTAAAGCAACTAGCAGTTACATCAATTCTTGACCTGTGCATTACTTACTCAGTTACTATTTCTTTGTATGTACTACATCACAGCAGAGTGGTTAAGCGCAATGCATCACTAAATTTAGGCGCTATCGTGACTACAAAACGGGTAAATATTTCGACTATCGAATAAGATGCACGGATTATGCATGACGCAGTAGTCATGTCTTATTTGCTAAGGGAATATGTGTGTATGTTTTTTTTAAAGAAATACTCTATTAGAATCCTTACATCACTTGTATAGAAGCACTTCGTAGAAAATGTCTCACTCTTACAAAGCTTCCACGGAAAGTTATCTGAGGATACTTTTTATATAGGTTTTGACATCATGAACTCATCTATGAACGATTGCAATACATTACTGGCTTACTGCGAAAAATTACAGGGTAGGTTGATACACTGAAACCAAGTAGTATTTGCGTGACTTTGACTGCATTTGAATTACATAATAATTATTACAATTATTATATGTATTATACATATAACGTTATTAGTATATTGGATTTAAATGAAACTTACGTCATATGTTAAGTAGACGGTCATTAATAAGCTATCTGCAACCAACAATTACATTTAATTACACACGTAAAATTACACAGAACCACAATATATGAACCACAATTATAATTGTAATGCTATGAGAAGGCTTCTATCTTGTGAAGGTAGAGATACCTTAAAGCTGCCTTAATATACGTACCGGATAGTTGACGCCATTGCTTTGAATATTATCCAGTTTCGAAGAGACAGATAGCCTGGCACACTTAGCATTTGCCATTTGTATTCTTGATTTTCTTTGTCTTTTTCAAAATATTCCACTAAACAACCGATCTTAAACCTTAACTGTTGTCGACATCGATGACAAGCTTGATGTTAAGCCTTCATAAATTCAACGAACTACGTGGATTTGGTATTCGTAAAATAACAACAGCGATTACTAGGCGACCAAAGTCGCACAGACACAGAGCACTGTAATTGTAGAAGAACATACGCATTAGAGCTCTTTACGCAACGGAGACCGGAGAGCGATGGAGTATATAATAGAAATACACAGTACAGACGGAGTCTGACGGACGAACGTACGAAAAAGGGCAGAGGGAACAAAAAAAATCACGCTAAGAGGCGAAACGCCGCAGGGGTCGAAGTGTAAGAATTGGTGCTTGAAGATTATAGCCATTACAAATGTTAATGTTATGATAATGAACAGTTAATGTTATTAAACGAATTCGTAAGGAAACTAGAGAACTTTAATGTTCCTAAGTACACTAAAATCTTGCTGAACATGGAAATAATACAAGCGCCTTAACCATCCGACAGAATCCTGCCTAAACATCGTCGTCCTCTTAGAGTAATCTATTTTTCTTCAGTATTTATTCCTCTTCGTAGCATTTGGCCTATGATGTATTCTGTTTCTATCTAAGGAGTATAAAATTATTCTGACTCGTGTTCAGCAACGACATAGCACAACTATTCAAGGAAGGTGGGATAAAACGGAATTCGTCACAGTTCCTCTTAATGGAGAATGAAAACTTCTGAGAAATATATAAAATACAATGGGTAAGCACTCTTACCACGGAACATGTCTGCATTAACAACTGTTAAAAAATACTTTGCTTGAATTCCTAAACAAAAAACAGTGCACTCAATCCTGAGGTAAAGAATTATCAAGCAACCTTCAACTGCTAGCAGTTCATTTGACATGATAGCTAAGAGCGACTGAGAGTAATATTTCATTCGTCACAACATTCTCAATTAAGGTTACGCATAGGAAAACATCTGACGTTTTGTTAAAAAAGGCGTGACCTTTCATCTTTACACACAACCACGGTTTACGACATTAATATTTTTATGATACGAAGGAAATATTTGTATTCGGAGAAAACCGTTACGCTACAGGTGCGACATGCTATAACAATTTTGATTAGATACTTATTAACATAATAATCTGAAGACCAAAGCAGCAAAGATGAAGTATTTACTAAAACTGCGAAAAATACGGTAGGCTGAACGTACAATATAACAAAGAAATATTGAATCTAGGGATTCTAGTAGCACAGCAGCGGACCTACACTGTGAGTGAAAATATTCTAGTTCTACGATTTATAACTGTAGTCTATGACTCTATGTATAGTATTTCCTATAATCTATGAGTTTATTTTCGATGTTCAATATGTGGAAACTATTTCAAAGATTCGTGTAGCTCTTACGTCAGTAAATCTATTCCTGAACTACTCACTATAGTGAACTACTGTACAGTATATTGAAAACTATTCGCTGTTCATATCATGTATTCATTTATACGATTACAACAACTTGGGCGAATGGATATAACAGCTGTTACTTTAATGGCAGACTAGAGCTTGCCTATTACATACCGTATATCTCAATTCATTGGTGTAACTGATATATATACGATAATAATACTCATTAATAGTAATAGTTGTGAAATCATTCGTTACATTACCAATTGGAATCAAGTGCAATATGTACTTAATATCCGAATGAAATACTGCAGCACTTCCAAGTTGACAATTTACTACTTATTCAATAATCTCGAATGACCTTTCACGCTTTCAATAGTAATAATCCTCTTAACATCGTGACATTACATGAAGCAAAAATATGCAGAAATACCTCACTTTACACTGTTAACAAATCTCACGAACGTGAAATGTTCTAAGCTCAAAATAATTATTATTTGGATTTTGATCTCGTTCATTAACTGCGCTACTATTTTTTCAAACCATGTTGAGCCACGGATTCCTGTATCTGCATATGTCCTAAGGTTACGGTTCATGGTATTCTACAGTAGCAATGCTAGTAAATTCGGGTGATCGGCATTGTAGCGTAAAATACAGATCCAAAACCGATGTGGTTACGTTTATACGTAAACTGCGTGAAAAGCGATACGTCAAGAGACCGCTTATTCAATGAGCAGAAACTAAATACCATATGGTATGCACTGTAAAAGACGTAACAGAAAACAAGACCCACACAAGCAATGAAAAATAATAAACACAAACGATGTTATGCTCGTTTCCAACCACGTTATCTACAGTCGTCAGAAATTTTAGAATTCCACGGAAGGCTGCGACATGTGTATTTACAAAATGATAAACTAATTAATCGAAGTTTATTCAGATTTCGTCGTTCTAGGACCATCTGTGCTCTGGAACTGATAAGACTAGCATCATAGCAACACTAAATATGATTGATTTTTTAATACAGACTGTTGCTAAGTTCCTACTACTGTATAACATTGAGTTTTACCAATTACGACCTGTGGAACTACGGATATCAAGACATTATATCAAATAAAAGTCACTCACAGCTCTGTTTGGCCGCCGCCCCTTCGTTGCGTGCTCACGCATCATACTTTCTCCGTCGCTACTCAGCATGTCATCTTCTGATTCTTCGAACGATAACGAAGACCTGTAAGAAGCAAAGAATGCTGTTCAGTATGTCGAATGCGTAAACATTGCGCATTACGAAGCTAAACTACTTTATGGCATAGTCAAGCATTAGTTTCCAAAACAACGAAAATAGCCTCTAGACAATTGACATTTTTTTACTATTGCTGAACGTGGAAAATGTTGACTAAACTATACTTTCTTGCACACCTGCCATTGCCACGACTACACTATTTCTGTTGGACGAAATGCTGATGCACTCAAATATTACGCCAACTCCAACCCGAAAAATAATAATTTCGCAG
Organism: Halocynthia aurantium; assembly: GCA_013436065.1. Lineage (NCBI taxonomy): Eukaryota > Metazoa > Chordata > Ascidiacea > Stolidobranchia > Pyuridae > Halocynthia > Halocynthia aurantium. The sequence continues at coordinate 62,960 of QXVX01006265.1, forward strand.
CAAGAATACGACAATTTAAAATCACACGACAAATAAGATCCAACGTCTGATTTTATCCGAATGGAAAAGCCGTTAAAATGTTTCTCGATTTCAAAATTCAAAATAAGAGATATTGATTAAAATAGTATACACAAAGGATGATACACAGCGTGCAGTTTTTAAAAGTCATCGACAGTAGTATGCATTACGCAAGGAGTGAACTGTGTTTAACATGTGACCATGAATAGCCCACGAGAGCAGGATGTCATAAGTTATATTTATAATAAGTTGATTATATAAGGTCATTAGCGCATGGCTCTCAAAAATCATATAACCACGGAATAGAAAATTATATTCCGTAGAGAATTCTTAACTGATAATACAAAACAATCAAAGTCTCTTAGGGAATTGTAATTTTTCGAGTTCATTATTAATTTTTCGCAGCTCGAAAATATATCCGACATTGGCAAGATGCCATTTTCGAAATTTCAACTTTTTGCTCATTTTTTTTTCAAGTAAATATTCAGTGTAACGTTCACTTCTATCTAAAGCTGAAACGGAGATTTTAAACTAACTGTCATTATAGCACACCAGCGAAGAGCCACCAAAATTCAAACTATCGAAAAGTATAATGGAGTTAGGGTTAGGAACATCACCTAATCAGATCATTGTTATATGAGCCTTCCAATGTTATTTTCACCTTGAACCTTTCAAGGAATACACATTTTTATTCTCCAGTATTTTTACTGAATGAATAGTAAAATAGCATAGTTTTGGGAGCAGCTGGTCTAAAACTAGAAAATTATTATGTACAACACGGTAGCATAATAATATATTTTACCTGAACGACGATCCCGATGACGAGGAAAGTTTTCTTTGCAATCCTAATTCACTGTACACCCTCAGGGACGATTCGCTTGAATTTGCGTTAATAGCACAACCACGAGAATCCTGCCAGGATGAAGGATGTCCCGGTGAAGAATTCGATGAAGACGACGAGGAATGCGACAATTTGGCGCTGGAGGATGGCAACAGTTTGGCATTCAGAAGAAAATTACTTTCTTGTCCACGATCGCTTTGGTCGTTTTCAGTTTCAGTCGTCTCATTCTCTTTTTCTGTTGATTGACCGTTGGCACTATCCATTGATGTAGTTCGGGAATCCGAACTATATGCGCTGTCACTACCTTTTCGTGGGCTAGGTATCAAATTTTCCGTGTTTGTAGTCTTAGTATTCAATAAATCTGACCCAAACTCAGAAATAACAGCATCTATTTGCCGGTTTTCAACACCAGTGCTAACTTGGAAGGAAACCTGCTTTGTACTCGAATCACTGATGATAAGCGTCGGTATAACTGCTGGTATCGCAGAATTTTTGCAGAGCTGAGTGTCGCTGGCACCTTCCGTAGTGGATTTTTTTCCTGAAGAGTAATTGGTATCGGCTACCACTGTTTTCTTGGTCGCATCGACTCTGTTGCTAGCGTCTTTGCGTGAAGTTACATTTCCCATTTCATCGATTGATAATTCGGAGAAAGTAAGTCCTTCTTCGGCATAAGTCCGTCGATCACTGGAACCATGAACAGACGACAATTCCGTTCTTTTTGAATCGCAGTTAGAACAGGATACGGCACTCGTACCAATCAATTGAAGAAGTTTCTCTTCAGTGTAAATATCTACAATACTTTCCGAATACAATTCGCTACCATCCGACGTCTTTCGTAGTACGCATCGGTTTGCGGGTACACAACCACCTTTTATGACTGGGAACGATAAGGTTTGCGTAGACGAAATGAAATCGGCGTCAATACAATTGTCGATTTTACCTGGTGAAATGTCTTTGTCTGTTGAGCAGTTAGCTGGAACGCCTGCGATGTTTGTACAAGGTTGTGACGCAGAACGCAAGCTTTCCTTATCGCAAGTGTTGTCAATTATTAACTCAGCCGATGGAAGCTTTCCCGTTATGTGGTTCGACGTATCTGGAATGTTTACAATGTAAACTAGGCCCCGCCCTTCGCTATCGATATTGGTACGATAGGGAGGCGTGTTACCTTCAACTGTAACCTTGCGAGACGAGTGATTCGAGGTTGTAAAGGGCCTTGGTGTGATGTGAAACGGTCTAGTTTTGCAGTTATCCTGTTTATAGTGTTTATCGCTGGAAGTTTGCGACTTCGTACAAGTAGATAACGTGTCTTTGTATACTGTAGCTCGGCTGGCGACCTCCTTATTTTCCGGGGTAGGATTACATTGCTTGTCGGAAGTGGGATACGTACATGCCAGATTATCTTGAACGTGCTGTGAAACCTTGTCGAGGGAATACTCTTTCTCAACAGGTCCTGCCAATATACAAGAAAAAGCTGAAAAGCTGTAAAGTTGGAAAACTACTTTTACGCCTACATTACTATATTAATGTACTAGTCTAGCAGTGTGGTCCCCCCGGAAAACACGGATACGTTTGGTTAGGGTAGTATTAGTATTAACTAAGCTGAGCTCACATTACCTATTCTAAGATATCCGGGTTTTTGAAGGGGACTGGTGCCCTTACTACTACACCTGCATCAACACTAATAAATAGACTAGAAAAACCTTCATAAACGAAAACGCCAGTAGTTGTATACCATATACCATGAGTAATGGCAGTCGGTATTAATTTAAAAGGCCTTACGACGTAACATGAATTAAATATTATACTGCACGCAGCCCACAACGTAGGCACAGTGTACGCGATTTCCCTATTAACTAAACAGTAACACTACCAGTCTACCTAGCTGTTCAATGACCTTATTTCAATGAATAATATTAACAGTACTATTACATGAATGTCTATTGATGCAACGTACTTCCGGTTTAACCATACTGATCTATTCAACCGATGAGCTACTGAAGAAACAACTTGTAGTATAGCCTACAGTTATTTATTTATACTGTGTAACTTCGCCCACTAGGACATACACTAACGCGCACTGACTGCTGTTCTATTAATCATACCTTTCTGCATCGCAGTTAGATCTAAACTGGACAGGAATTTGCGCGATGAATCTTTGTTCAATTCGGTAGTGGATAGCTCACGTATAGTGGCGCTGCTTGTGTGCGCCTGTGCGTGTCGATGATTAACGTCTGCGGAAACTGTCACGGATTCAGAACTTCCTTCTTTCAGCAGACGTGCATCTTCGGTTGCTGTCACAATGCAAGGTCCTGTATAGGCAGTAGTAGTATTGAACGGTAATGACAATTCTTTCAACGGTTTGAAATATTCGCTTGCAAGCGAACGGAAGGGGACGTTATTGACGTGACTGAATGCCAGAGACGGTTCTGTTGGATATACTACCATCGATTGTTCTTGCTCGTTACGCACTTCGCACCTTTCACCGTCGTCAATTGGAACGTCGTCGGTTACGGCGTTCGTCGGTACAGTGAGTTGTTTTTGGCTCAGGCTTGTGCAATGGGACATAACTGGTAGAGAAGCGTTGGTGCATAACGCACAACAACTGGATATTCAAGACGAAAAAATTCCTGAAGCAGTAAAAAGCAATTTTCTTAAGTGGCAGATGATCCCTCGTTTATTACACATATTTAGTTTGATTTATATCTACCAAGAAAAACATTGAACATACAGTGAAATCTAATTCATCATGATACACATTATGAATATCCACCTATAGCATTGATACCTTAGGGATCCCACTGAACCCAAGTGACATGCCAATCATCATCAGGGTTTGCGTGAGAAACCATAAAATTAATCAGTGCTAATTATTGAATCCACAACACATATAATAGAAATATCTATTTACATAGGAAGGAGTACCTGGGGATATGAGGATTGGCTTTGAGGATTTGTCAAAGACAGTAACAAATCAAGAAATTAACAGAAAAATAGGATACCCTTATATAGTAATTGAACAATTCAAAAGTTATTAAGGACAAAGAAAGACAACTCTAAGCTGAAAATAACTTCAAGCACCTGGAACGTTTATTTATCTAGCAGGAAGACAAATAAACACAAAAACTCTTATCCTATCCCTATCTAATATCATCCATAATAGATACAAATAGTCGCAAAGTATATGCGAGATGGTCCATTGCTGTCTATGGTATTCAATAAATGATTAATAAAATATAGTATTACAGTCAGCAGAATAGCTTGCATGCTGTCACATGGTAGAAAACATTCAAAGGGAACACTACTTATAGATATTCTCATGAAATTTGAATTAGTAGGATATGATTCACAAATGGTGACTCAGTCACACAAATAACAAATTTTCATCTGCATTTTTAATAATTACACATCTATTATATACACAGTTAGAACTGCATCCAGTTAACAGTGATCCCATACAACCTTTGATATCAAGCCGAATAGAACAAGTTCCTTAAAACATCTGACAAACTCATTAATCTAATGATATGTGCCAAGAAAAACTGTACTGTATGTAGGAGACTTGGCATTAAAAAATACCATTAAACTTCAAAATATCATAGTGATTGTAGTCAACTGACATATACTTTCCACTATTTAAAGATGTGTACTGTCAAGATAGGCTCATTTCCAATATAACAGGTTAAAAAAATACATGTTATGTAGTTGATAATATTCCTCTACTCATTATTATGACATACATTAATATCTGTTCTTATATCGTCCACACTCATCAACTGCTAATTAATAATAACTACTTCCCCTTAACAACTATTTTGCTGGAAGAATTACTGTTGCACCAATAATACTAAGGTGTAAAAACGCATTGTCTATCCAATTACTTTAGCATACACAGAATCCGTCTATACAAAATGAATTTAAATATTGATCCTATGCTGCGCTTCGAGTTCACATGAAAACATACTGATTGTGTCGCATATACATGACAAGTATTACATGCATAACAGATGATTTATGTGGCTGCTGTTCTTTCTTTCGTTTGACAAGTTGCGCAGATATCTTGCATCAATTCGTCATGCTTAAGCGCCAATAAAAAAAATTGAGCAACACGATATAATTTGTCGAAAGTCGTACCGTACCGCCATCTTGCGAAGGCACCAAGAGACCCGAATCAAGCAAATGGGATAAAGGGAGCAAGAAGTATGCATACATTGTAGTAAGCAAGGTAAACGAGATCGCACTACATTAGAAAATGGATACAGTTAATATTTCAACATGTGAGATGCACACTTGTGGAGAACCTCTCAGAATAATTGAAAAGGGATTTCCACGTGTTCCTGGACAGACTATACTGGACAAAATCGATTACATAAAAGAGAATTTGGATCATATTCGAAGGTAAAGAAGATGCAAATGCCCTATCATTACATAAATATATACAGTGTAGTGTAAGCGGTAAGCTTCGTCTCTAGATTTCTCATATTTGAGCCACGTGGTCACTATGATATGTATGGTACATTGCAAGTCGAACCTGACGACAAAGATGCAGATGTAGCATTCATATTCATGCACAACGCTGGCTATTCTACAATGTGTGGTCATGCAGTTTTGGCACTGGGCAGGTACATCTTCATGTTGGTATTTCAAAACTAGTATTCAATTTACAAATCTACTGACAAATTTGAATAGGTATGTTGTTGACCAAGGTTTGGTTGCACCTAAAGAACCAGAAACTATAGTCAAGATACAGTGTCCATGCGGATTAGTGCCAACATACGTCTCTGTGGAGAATGGCGTAGCTGGCAGTGTTCGATTCCAGAGCGTTCCTAGTTTTGTTTTTGCCAAGAGTTAGTCAAAAAAATATCGGTGACACTGAAACTTATTCTTTTTCGCTTTGCATTGTTTATAATTTTAAGATTATGAACTGGAAGTCAAAGGATATGGCACTATATCAGTGGATATATCCTACGGAGGAGCATTCTATGCCTTTATTTCAAGCAATGTTTTAGGATTGGTAATGGAAAACGGCAACATAAGAGACATTGTATCAGTGGCAGATGTCATCCTAAAATCTGCAAAAAAAACAGTAATATGCTAATCTTATTCTATTGTAAATATATATTAGTAGCACTTATTTGTAAAACTTGCCCAGCTTAAACTCCATCATCCTGTTGATGACCGTCTTGCATTCTTATATGGAGTAGTTATCACCGACTTATCCAAGCTTGAAAATGAGAATGTCGTACGACAGATGGTCATATTTGCAGATGCTGAGGTAACTATGAATACTTAATCTCAAATAGAGATGAATAAATTTATCAAGTTAAAATTTTGAAAAAGCTTGACCGAAGTCCGTGTGGTTCTGGAACGTCTGCCCATGTAGCTCTTTTATATGAGAAAGGTCAAATCTCTATGGGACAAGAAATTGTATTTGAAAGTGCAGTCAATGAAACACGGTAATAACTTTTTCTAGTAAAGTGTTATTTTCAGAACTAAGCATTTCTATTTGCTAGATTCAAAGCAAAGGCAATACATAATCAGGATTATAATGAATTCAAAGCAGTGATAACAGAGGTCTCTGGCAAAGGGCACTACACTGGCAAAAGTACCTTCATTGCCGAAAAAGACGACCCATTGCAAATGGGCTTTCTTTTTAAATAACATTATTTTTGTACAGTATTATTTGCCATTTTGTGATGTTAATTATATATCTTGATTGCCAAAACCTAATTTCAAAATAAGAATATAAGTTACTAAAAGTATCACATACATACAATTGTGTATAATTGTTTGGAGAACATGATATTGCAAGCTGACAGCTTTTCACAAGTGTGTATATAGGAGTTTAGGTCAAATGTGGCTTACAACTTTGAAATAAAATGCATAATTGAGCTAAGCTACAAAGGTAACATTTGTTAGTCACCCAGAGATCAAAAAGCCTTCTACAATGGAACATTCACATCAATGGAAGTACTATCAAATCTACATTCTGCAGGGTGGCCATTTCCAAACTGTCAAAAAGGAGGACGAGGCATTGGCCTACCTGCTCACATGTCACCATACATTTATTATGGATGAATGTTTTGACGAAATTCACTATGCCTAATTTTAAATAATAATAAAGCCACACCTGGGGGTTAGAAACTACACATGACTGCCGTAACTTGCAGTTATCAAAAAGGTTCGTGATTTTTTAAAGGATAGTTTTCCGAGTATTTGTTGACATGCGCCTTCATCTCATTGTACTGTTTCTGTAAATGTGGTGGAAGATCGTGGTACACATCTGTAAACATGTGCCTGGGGGATGGCTTCAACCTTTTCTCAGCTGCAGCAAATGCTTCCATTATCTGAAATCCAACAAAATCTATATTGTACCTATGTCAACATTGAAAACCTGTAATCGCAGTCAATATCCATGCCTGCTTTCTGCTAATCTTTTTCCAGTCTTTATCCTGATCGTCATCCCATAATCCCTTAGTGTTCATGTACAACCTTAACCTTGAAATGGGATGGTCTTGTTTGTCCCAATAATTGACTTCATCCACAGACCTGTAAGCGCTACTGTCGTCACTGGTACTATGATGACCAACCCTAAAAGACCAAAAGTAATGAGTGAAAAGCATAAGTAAATTATAAAAGTTGCTACCAATGTACCTGTATGTCATTGCCTCTATCAAAATAGGTCGACTTTCTGCAATAGCAATTTCCCTAGCTTTCTTAGTAGCGTTATAAACTGCAAACACATCATTTCCATCTACACGTATCGTCAGTATACCCAACCCTGGTCCTCTGGCTCCAATTCCATCTCCTCTGTATTGTTCTGAAGTGGGTGTCGAGATGGCATAGCCATTATTACGACTAAAACAAACACAGGTTACAATTCTTTGCAAAGTAGGTGAAAATAATAATACTTATCTATATAATTAGTATCAACAGTGGAATAAAGTGGAACTCACCAAAAAAATATGCAAGGAGCATCAAGAGTTGCAGCAAAATTAAGAGCTGCATGTGCATCACCCTCTGATGCTGCTCCATCTCCAAAATAACATATCACACATCTGTCAGGGTCATCACTAAGCTTTATTGCATATGCAGCTCCTGAAGCCTACATGTATACACAAATTTAATAACAAAAATATGTGAAATATCAGCATGAGACTTAGTGTTCATAGTTCACCTGTGGCATCTGAGTAGCGAGAGGAGAACTAATAGTACAAAAATTGAGTTTTTTCGAACCGTAATGCACGGGCATTTGTCTTCCATGTGCAGGGTCATTGACGTTCCCATAACACTGATCCATGAATTCATTCAGTTCAAATCCTCTCCACATAAGAACACCTAGTGCCAATGAACATATATCAAGTTATAAAACAGTCATAAAACTATCACTTCAAATGGTAATATTAATGAGACCTGCTTCACGATACTGCCCAAAAACGAGATCGCGATTGTCTAAAGCAGCGGCACTGCCGATATGCGTGCCTTCTTCACCGTAGTTGGTCATGTAAAAAGATATTCTTCCTTGCCTCTGTGACTCGTACATTATTCTGTCCATGGAATTGAGCATCGACATGCTCTTGTACATTTTGACTAGTTTCCTGTTGTCCAACTGCAATTTCGCAATGATTATTCATAGTATTCCTGGTTATATTTTTCCTAGATCATTACTACTACAAATACCTAACCTTTGGGTCCTGAGTTTCATTGACCATTACACCCCGTGTATCCATTACCCTGTAGACTGGGATGCCCTCCTCAACATTCGGCTCCAGAAATTCAAGTTTATCCACGTATTCCGTCCGATACCCAGGGTACTGCGGCTTATCCAAAGCTGGATCATTATGAACTGACTAAATAGCATCACAATCATTAAGAAGTTATCAACATTACCACAAATCACACCAGCTTACCCGCGATATAACAGACAGGAAATAGGGACTCTTTCTACAATGATAAACTGTTTTATTGATAATACGTAGCATGTTTGAACATATACAAATATAAAGCTAAATAAAGTAATGCAATCATAGGAATTAGTGCAATGACCTCAAACCATCACTAACTAAGGCAGCTTCAAATCAACATAGTGTACAAATTGGGGGTTATTCCCGTGAATACCCCCAAGTTACCGAGACGACTTGCACACGCAGTGCCATCGGGCAGCTTCAATTTTTAAACCTCAATATAAGGTAGCATTCATAATTTTGCGCGCTACGACCGCGTTACTGGGTTTACATTAGTAAACTAGTACCCACATATTATTATGTTTTAAACATACCTTACTTATTCTGTATTTACACTCTGAAATTACTACACTTTGTCCAACAGAGGACGTTGACCCGAACCAGAACAGTAAATAGCTCCACCACAGCAAAATAGCTTTTTGATTGGTGCAAGATTTATCAAGCATTTCTTAGGCTAGCTGACTGGTAGAAACTACAATTGCGCGGCAATTTTTCATTCCAGTATCAGATTTAATCACCGCACTATACGTTGCAGAACGTAAATTTCATCGAAAATGGAGAAATGTTATCAAACAATTTACAAAACATATTTTCCTGGTACTATTATTATTACCCCTGTCGCCGTGCAATATATAGTACCTAAGTATTCAATGATGGGATCAATATAAAGACTGTGAACCATAACCGCTCCGCACCATGGAATTTCAAGCATGAGTAGTCACTCCAGCTTTGTTTATGACAACGCCATATGTATCCAGCCATTGTAACGCAATTCCAAAACTTTTATTGGAACTTCAAAACCGTGAACGCCTTCATTGGCGAGTAGCTATCGAATTCTAGAAGTTGAAATATTATGTTCAGCCTCATGGGTAACTGTGCAGCATGGACCAAGAGTAAAAAGAGAACAAGATTGAGCGTCACTATCTTAACAGTGGGGCTGGACAACGCTGGGAAAACAACGACAGTACAGCATCAGTTGAAAGGCGATCTTAGTGATATCGCACCGACTGTAGGATTTTCTACGATTGACCTGCGCTCAGGCAGATTCAATGTTAAGATCTTGGATCTGGGTGGTGGGGAACGAATCCGAGAAATATGGCACAATTACATGGCTGAAACCCATGGCCTAATTTTCGTCGTTGATTCCTCGGATCTGGATCGTATGGACGAATGTCGAGTCATTCTAGAGAATTTACTGAGCGATGAAAGAATAAAACGAAAAGCTGTCCTAATACTAGCCAACAAACAAGACCAGCCAGTGGCGTTATCCGAAAATGATATCTGCGTACGCTTGAACTTGGAAGAAATTGCCAACAGGAATGAATGCTTTTGTAAACTCGTGCTGTGTTCTGCATTGCCGATGAAGCGTAGCAAGCTGAAGAAACGCAAGGTCGACAGAGGTATAAAAAATGGTTTTACGTGGCTGCTCGACATGATTGGTAACAATTTTGAAAAAATTCAAGAACGCATCGATAATGATGTAGGGAAACAGAAAGAAAGGGAAGCACAAGACAGACGGGAGCGCATGGTAAGAGTTCAAAGGATACGAGAAGAACGAAATAGACTAGAAAATTCTGAAGACAAAATTGATCAAAGATGTGATGATCATCCTAACAGTGCTGTGTTAAAAGACGGAGTTAGAGGAGAGTCGAAAACGGACCTTGATGGTGAGCCGGCTCAAGTTGAAATATCTCGACCAAATTCTACACCAGATATGAGCAACATTGTAAGGGAAGAGGTTAACGAAGAATCCGCCGATTGGTTTCAAGAAGATTCTGTGAGATTCACCGATTCTCCTCTTCCAGGATCAGTTCTAAGAGAAGTTTCTGATCCTGAGGATAGAAAAAATAAAATAACTGATACCAGAATGAAAACTCCCACTCCTTCACAGTCTACGCCGATTCACACACCCCTTGGAAGTAATATAGATTTGGGTAATAAACATGTTGTTGCTATAGCCAACAGAAGACTGTCTTCAGCTAAGAGTGGTGGCTCTCCCCAACAGCCCACACCTCTTGGAAGTAATGTAGATTTGGATAATAAACATTTTGATGCTGTAACCAATATAAGACCGTCTTCAGCTCAGAGCAATGGCAAAGAGAACATAGTTACGGAGAACACAGTCGAACATCAAACATGGGACAACATAGTTACGGAGAACACAGTAGAACATCAAACATGGGCGATGGAATCGAGTAAGAAATCTCGAAGGAAAAAAAAGAAAAAACGACAGACCAACAAAGTGAAACCCATAGGGACAGAGTCGAATGTTGAAAATAATAATGAAGCATTCGTTGATGATGGAAATGTTTTATATACACCCTCTGTTTCCCCACAACCATCTGTAGAAATAGGCTGATTGGAATGAGGTAAAATTAAAGTAACAACTTCCTCATGCAGACAGAAAGAAAGTAAGTTTGTCAGGAGCGAAGTTCAATTATACGATTGTCAGGTTGGTCTTCACTTAACCTACTGATATACATACTTCCCAGGTCATATATTAACAAAGAGAATTAGAGTTTGCTGACTAGTTAAATTTGGCCCATATACATTCTTGGCAGAAACATAAAAGATATCATCATCGTAGAAGATTCAAATTTTCTGTACTGATGATAACTAGAACAAGTTTGAATACTAGTAGGCAACTGCATAATCACTAGCAATCACTATGTAATTTCACATCTATATATAACTGCAATATAAGATTCAGAACCAGAGGAGGGAGCTACATATATTTATCTTTTGTAAGATTTTTATTGCAACAATGAATGTTTTTGTTATTTATTTAAGTTCTTAAAAGTATATTTTTCAATAAAAATGATTCCTCTTAATGCTCTTCTGAGACAGACTGTTTCTTGTACCACTACTATGTAGGATTTTGAGACAAGATTGCAGAACCATAGAACTGAATCATAGTTGAATAGCCACGAAAAATATATATATAAATAATGTACATGATTAAATACAGTTGTCAAGCAATTCCTATACTTAAAGCCAGGATAAGAACATAAAGCGACTGCTTGTTTTATTTTACACTGTAAAATACTTGACCACACCTTGATTCTGTGTCAATAGTCAGGTATGGAATTACTTATTAGTATTAATGAATGAATGGATGATTCATTGTTTCTAAGACCAAGTATTGTTCATGTGAATAGAAACCTCGGAAAAGTATCAATATCTTTAACGATAGTTTCTGTACCTTGCATGCTGGAAACAATTCAGTTAATATTACCACCTCCAGAGCTGGAAAGTTTGTAAAACATCGAATCGGTGTTACTTAGTAGAGTCCCAGGTGGTCCAAATTCAGCCACACGACCCTCGTCCATTACCAGTACGTTATCACAGTGCAAAACCGTCTCGATCCTAGTAATAAAATATTGTGATAGTAATAGTAATATTGTGCCATACATTTCCAATAAAACTTGGTTGAAAAAAGTTGATAAATGCAGGTAAAGAATTTTCTCTTGCTGTGAAATGTATATTCAGTGATGAGCAATACCTGTGAGCGATTGTAAGTACTGTTCTATCTTTGAATTGTTCTCTGATTACTTTCTGCAAAACCTCATCAGATTTGCGATCTACATTGGCTGTAGCTTCATCCAAACATATGATCTATATACAAGGGAAAACTTGAGTTTTAAAATTCAAATATAAAGTTGTAGAAAAAGATTGAGATAAGTGAGAGTATGTTGAACCTTTGCATCAGTGAGTAGTGCTCTGGCAAGACAAAGCAGTTGTCTCTGGCCAACTGACAATCGCCTGCCTCTCTCCCCAGCATTACTGGATAATCCACCCATCTCTACCACTTTTTCATGAAGATTACAACGTTCCAAGGCTGACCATAGCAAAGCCTCGTGTTGTTCGTTAACGTCTTCTGAGTTTGGCAGTAAATTTTCTCGTAGAGAGCCACTGAACAAGAATGGGTCTTGGGGAATGATGGATAAAATAGACCTGAAAATTTGGATTTGGTATTCTGATCATACTTCAATTTCAATGTAATAGATGTATGTACATGGATTTGTGAACTATAAATTAGTACACTTGAGTTACAATGGAATTATTTGGATGCATCCTGCAATACAAGAGTATGAATTGAAAAAGCATACACGAAATTCGAAGGAAAATGATTGGCTTAAACCATGTTGAGGAGGAATATATTGCATAACTAGTAATATTACACCATGTGCAGTAATTTACATAGTATTGCTATACTCGTACCGTAATGACAATAGGCTACTTCTGTTGATATTCGTCCCATTTATCATTATTGAACCGTTACATGGTTCGACCATTCCGAATAGCAACATAAACAAGCTGGATTTTCCACTCCCTGTTCTTCCAACTATTCCAATGTTTTCTCCCTTTTCTGTATGGAACAACAAGACATAAATTATTTACAAATCATCTTCAGGTCATATGGTCATTTTCTATTTACCTATAGTGAAAGACACATTATCCAGAGCGAGAGGCAGGCCTTCTCTGTATTGCAGACTCACGTCAGAGAACCTAATAACTTCTTTAGAGGGTCCGCTGTTGGTAATCAAGTGCCCATTGTCAATAGTTTCCCTTTCCTAAGAAAGTTATTTGCATGAGTAAGGGAAATGAAATAAACATGATGTTTACAAACTTGCTTATTTTTGTTGTCATGAAAAATTAATCAAGTAATTATCCTTCTGCATATCTTATGATCTTAACTGGGCCTACATGGTTGAAAACTAGGTGTATGGTTATAACAGCAAAGCTACAACTCTACTTGGAGATGAAACTGGTACTTCGAATATAAGTGTACAATTTTTCCAAGCCCTTACAGCCTTCTGTGAAGGGGTTAACTCGTGCTAAGAGAAAACAACTGTGGAGATCTTCGTGCTACTAAAATTAATTAATAATTTGACTGGCAAGCGCAGATAAATGTGAATTATTTATTAATGTCAACTTCCCGTATAGTTCAAACATCCAAAATGTGAATACATACATTCATCAGTTCTTAATTGGAATTAAGTGTACGTATATAAAATACTAATACGGTATTCTAAATTCGGCAATGTCCATTTACTTTATTCATCTGATGAGGTTTTATCAAGTAGAGAGTTTGTAAAAGCCTAAAAATTCGGACAAATAAAACATCTATAATTCTAGGTTTATTCCTTATGCATCAACATTTCACATTACCTTTGGAATATTATTTATGTAATAGGCTTGCCGTTCTACAGCAACCATTTGTTTTTCAGTCTCTGTGAACGAAGTGATCACGCCATACAATCTACCAGTGACGGATAGTGCATATGAGAGTGCCAATCCAGCTAAGCCTGACAATGGAAAAGGAAATTGATATATTTCAAAATTATTACAGTTGAATCTGTCTATGAAAACAAGGTATATTATAGCCACACAAAAATAGAATCTACACAAGATCCTCTGTAGGTTTGGTTATAATTACCTTCATACAAATATAAGCATATGCTCACCTGGCGAGACCTTGTGACCGGAATGCATGAACACAGTGACAAAAGCAACACCTGTTACCATAGCTACTCCGATCATTTGTAACCTAATTCCGAACCATTCTTGAGCTGCGAGAGTGGAAAAATTACATCGCTGATTTTGGTCTACTAACATCAAATTTTTATTCCTGCGAAGAATGAAACCAGTTATCATCAATATTTTAAATCAATTTAACAGGAGACAAAGGTAAACTGCAAACATACAGACCTGAACATTTCATTTTTCCTGAAAGCCCGTATGGTGAAGAGACCGGAGAGAGTTTCGGTGAAATGAGCATATATGGGTGACAAGCTCACACTGCTCAATCTTTTCAGTTCCCTTGATGTGAGTCTGTAGTAATACTGGAAAATCCAAAACAGAAGACAGATACAATCAGAATATCATTCCATATTTTCACATTAGATTAGTTTAAAAGTTGGAGAGTTGAAAATATGCAACATGCAACTAGCGTAATATCATTTATATGCAGAGCACTGATGATCATTGAAAGTGTTCCTCACTATGGAGAAAATATCTTATCAGAGAGAAAGATCCCCCACTGCGCATTACATTCTTTAAATATAATAGCGATATATAATATCTAAACTAACTATTAATTATTTAATAACTGAACTATTTATTTACCTGAATATAATAATAAAACACAGCAAGTGGCAGTAACACGAGAGCAAACCAGGGAAGGCCATAGACAGTGATGACTAGAGTTCCTAAAACGCCAACAAATTGAGCCAGGAAAATGTTCAAGATGAATGGTAGACTGTCATCTATGCTGTAAGTATCGCTCGAGAAACGATTGATTACTCGTCCGACAGGGGTCACATCAAAGAAGGATATAGGTGCCTGTGTGACATGAAAGTATAAATAGAAGTTAATAATTTTCTAGGTCTGTTAATAGTAGGAATGGTGAACTTCACCTACTTTTAAGACAGTTTTCAACAGAGAATTGTGAAATACTTGTGCAGCTCTGATTCCACCATAAGCAAATAAGAAAGCTCTCAGAAACGTGAATAAACTATTAGAGGCAGCTAAGCAACCGTAGATCATGAGATACCACATGACATCGTGACTTGAGGTATTAGCTTTCACGTCTGAAAACAATTACATTATGGTGATTTTCAAAGAAAATAGCACTGAATTATTAAGCAATACTATCATGTGAGAGTAAAAAAAAATCAGTCATTGGTAAACTAACCTGCGGTTAACAGTACAGTGTAGGATGTCTCAGATAGTTCTAATGGTTGTGGAAAACACCAAGATCTTTCCAACTGATCGCTATTAGAAGTCCAATTAAGTTTACTGGAAAAGGGCATGTCATGGTAATATGAAGAGCTAGCATTATTCTTGATATTGGTAACCCAGTATGACAACCACCAATCTGATACGACCTTGGAACCTTAACAAAGATTTCAGAAAGCATAAAAAGAATAATTTAGTCACAATATAGAATATATACATATGAAAATAATTCCAATTTTCCAAAATAGAATATATTGATTAGTGCAAACACCATTTACCTTGCATTAAAAATAAAAATAGCAATATCAGTGATGCAAGAAATGAACCGATTGCAGTCCAGTAGGAACGGTACACATGGAAAGCAACAGTACCAACAGCTCTCTCTTCTTCCGTCATCAAAGCATCCTTGTTCTCGCTGAGGATACATTCAACATCTTCAGTTCCACATGGTTGTGCTTCTAAAATTATTAATTCAAAAT
>QXVX01006265.1:80056-111343 GCA_013436065.1 Halocynthia aurantium
AATCTTAATTTCCATCCCTGAAAACATTCTATGCTTATAGCAACAACCTTTAGAAGTAACTGTTTTCTGTTTTGCCAGTTGTTTTCTAACGGGAAGACTAGAATACTTAAGTATTCTTTCAGGAGTTCCTGTTTCTTTGATCCTCCCATTTTCCATTACAATTATGAAGTCGGCATGACGTAGATACCTCAACATCAAAGAACAGTTATAAATTAAATCAATATATTTCTCATCAATTGAGAGCGATTTGAAACTCACTTTGTGTGATGTGTACACAGTATCCTAGTTTTTTCTGCCAGTTCACCAACAATACATCTGTCATGTAAATGGGTGGCCACATGCTGGTCCACTGCAGCTAGTGGATCATCAAGCAAATACAAGCTCTTGTCCTTAAAAGAAATATACCCTCGCAAATAAAATTTCCAAGTCAACTAATATTTGTACCATAAAAACCCACTTAATTTCACTGCATTACCTGATAAACTGCTCTTGCAAGAGCCAACCTTGCTTTCTGACCTCCACTTAATGTAACACCATTCTCACCAACTTCAGTGTTATCACCCTGTGGTAAAATTTGCAGATCTTCAACTAGAGCACAAGCTTCGACAACTGCATCGTAATGGTGATTGTTATATGGTTTTCCCCACAGTATGTTATCTCTAAAATACGTAATGAAAATAAATTTGAATTGAGAAAAACAAACCACAAAAATCATGGAATTGAAGATAGAGAAGAGACTATTAAAAAAATTCACAAACTAATATTATATTGAAGACTATTGTAGCTATTTACCTGAGAGAGGCATGCTGAATCCAGGGTTCCTGGCTGACCAAACCGAATCCATCATTAATGCAATCAACATAGATTTTTCCATTCAGTCGTCTCATTTCCGCAACAAAAGCAGATAAAAGAGAGCTTTTTCCAGAGCCAACAGTTCCAATTATTCCAACAAACTGACCCTTTAAACCAGAAAGTAAAATCAGATGTAATAAAGGCAGTAACAATTTCCAGATACTAAGGGATACACAGTTCAAAGTTTAATACAGGAACTGAATGCAATATATTTAACGGAATATTTTGGCCTCCGAATTAACCTCATATGATATTTCATGTAATGAATATTTTTATCTAAATTATGGTATCAATAATATCATTATTAATTCAACAAACATGTAATTCGACCCAGGGACAAAACATTACTACAAAACTTTAAGCCAGGATTATTGCCCCCCTAAGCAAAATTGCTGATATCACACATATGCTAAAAAAACACATTTTACTTCTCGTATTTTTATTGATATGTCATAAAGTCCTTGGTTCTTTTCATCATCAGATGGCACACTGTCTACAATGGTATCCAGGTCTTCCACAGATTGATCCCAAGAGAATCTTCCATTCTGAATCTCGATCACTACATCCATGTCATCTAGTTCAAGAAATTAATCGGGTATTACCCAAAACTTCCCGTATAGGTGAAATTGGCATATTTCAAAATTAATTTCTACGAACCAGTATGGATACTCTCAGGAGCTTCATAGTATTTTTCCGGATCGAAGTTTTTCAATTGCAAAAATTTGTTAAGTCTTCTAAGAGACACAAGAGTCTCCATAAGGCCGTTTAGCACCCACGGGAATGCATTCAAGGGTGATATAAGCATGTTAATGAGGGCAATTACAGTGAATACCTGAAAAAGAAGAGGCATTAGGTTTAAGCAAGAATGAGCAAGCACAGTAGGTCCAAGGTATTTTTGAATCCCTAGTCTACTTCTTAGTTTTGCACCACAGTCTCTGATGTAGGTTGTGGGGGGAAAATAGTAACAAGTATATCATAAGTAAATTTGCACAACACCTTCGCAGCAGTCAAGTCATGTCCCGTTACTGAATATGTGGAGAAAGTCAGGAGGGATATGAGTATTGGTGTTGTTGCCCAAAGATAAACGCAACCTGCATCAAAATATTTGATGCCTTTCAAGTTCTTGATTTCACTTCGTCTTATTCTACAAAAAAATTATTCCGTTAATGAATGAAAGATTGTTTTTTTTAAAGATTTCCAGTCACACATACCTCTTTAATTTTTCGCTGAGGAAAGATTCCCATGCATTGAACTTTATAACACGAATGCCAAGTAAGATCTCTGTCATCAGCTACAATCAATATCAGTGATTTAGTTTTCAAACTGGATTTGTTTTACAATGTATTCTATGCTGAACTACACTAAGTGGAACTTTACTTTTCTTGGTATCACTCACCTTTACTCTGCTATCCTTGTGCTCCATCATGTAAGTATTGTATTTCAAAATCTTTGTGGCCAAATACTGATTGAAGGCAATCATAAAAACAGCCAAGCCAACACTTGTCAAAAAAAGAATTCCAATCTGAAAAAAAAATTGAATCCATTACAATCCACCTCACTTACAAAGAATGGCACCTAATTCAAACGTTAAATAACAAAGTTCAAATCAAAACTTAATCGTTATTTTACCTGCTGATAAAGTAAAAACAGAGTGACTGCAACTTGGAAAGGCAAGCTCCAGAACTGGTGGAAACTCGGACAAAAATTGATAACACGATCGACGTCAGTACTCATAAAATTTGTGATTTCTCCCGTACTGTATTGGGACAGTTCACATGGTTCGGCCTGCAAGGTTTTGCTATATATGGTGGTTATCAAGGCTGATCTGGCCCTGAGCTTCACTTTGTTCACCTAGTGAAGAAACAATATTTTAGTTAGCGACATAGACCTATAGGCATTTCCAGTGCGAAAAGCAGTAATTTACCTGGTAATCAAAATGAGTTGAGAATAGAGATGAAAGCAGAGTTGACAGAAACAAACCAGCCGCATAATAGTATCCATGAACGGTCGGTTCATCACTATTTTCTATGAAGTTGACCAGCCTGTTTAACAGCAATGGACCGGCAAAGGACAAAGAGTCGGAAAACAGCTTTAATAGTCCAGATGCATAATAAATAGCACCAAATGATTTGTGCAAAGATTTCAATAGGAAGGAACTGTTTCGACCTGAACGACCCTGAATCCTGTTGATTCCAGATACGTATGTTGCGTTGAGGCAGTCTGAAAACCGATTGTCCAATTTTGAGGTATTTATGTCAGCAGGAAGATGATAAACTGAGTCTTCATTCACAAGTAAAGATTTCGATCCCTTCCTCATTAGAGGTCCAACCCACAAAAACAAGAGTCTAGAAAATATGTTTGCGCTGTCAGCAGGACACCGCTCATGAAGGGAATCTTGTAGACGGGAAGATATGTCAAAATAGCTGCTACCGTGGCTCTTGATAGCCAACAGAGTTTGTGTTTCTTCACTAACTTCATCTTTATCGGTTTCAACTAAATTCACCACCATGTAGTTGGAGTTTGGCACCAGCAATGTTATTAAATAGGCCAATTGTGCCAAACATGAGACACAAGAAGACACCAACTGAAGTATTAAAAATTTGTTGGAACTGACAAACACAGATGCAACTATGAATTGCAAGTGTGATAAGAAGTAAGGGAAAGTTAAAATCCATGAGGCACTGATTATAAGGGGTCCTCTCTTGTACTGAAAATGGACTTTTGACAATCGAAATAGAAAGATCTCATGCACCAGTAGTGATATGGATGATAGAGCATA
The DNA here is from genome assembly GCA_013436065.1 of Halocynthia aurantium. NCBI lineage: Eukaryota > Metazoa > Chordata > Ascidiacea > Stolidobranchia > Pyuridae > Halocynthia > Halocynthia aurantium. The sequence goes on from QXVX01006265.1 coordinate 83,688, forward strand.
GGACTGCATGTCGTGAGCATATACTGCATTATCTTGAGACAGGAACGTCAAGAAAAAATTAGCACTCTGCAGAAGCAGAGCAATTGCTGTAGAAATTTTTCTGATCTTGTAAATAATTGGTTCTCTCGTCTTCACATCAGGAATCTGAAGATGGCCAATGAAATATGCACTTGTGCCAGCCAGCAGCATGAAAGGCAGGGTGGCAAGGGCCAGTGATTGAAAACACATGGAGAATGCAGGTACGTGTGAGTCAAACACAGACAAGGTTTTCCCACAGTATTCCGAGATGATTTGCTCGAAACCCATGATCTCTGTTCTTTGTAGTAGGTTACTGAAAAAAAAAGAACGTTAATCATCTATATTAGGTGAGGATTTATAATAAGAATTAGGTTTGAGTTTTCTTTACCTATCTTTTTAAGGAAATAATAACTTAGGAAACTTACGGATGGTCCTAGAAAATAGTCTTTGGCAGATTCTTGCAGTAATGACACATAACTAATATATATAAACTATTTGTGTATACAGAAAAATAATCTAAAATATCTGGAATTAAATTTAAACATATTTAATGTTTGTGTAAATAACACATGCCAATACCATAACAACATGATTTCACTGAAATATCTATAACAATATCAGTGTTGCCAAATTCTCATATTGAAATGTGTGACACAGCCACCATATATGATTCTCATTTCATAGATTTAACAAAATAGCAATAAAAATGTTTTTACAATTTGTCTATTATTATTATAAGCTGACATCCAAATTGCTGAACGTTATTTCCTGAGGTATTTTCACAAATTTTCAACAATCGATGAAACACAAAATAAAACAGCAAATGCATAAAATATCGATATTCGAAAGAAAATTGTGCATGGAGACTAGTTGGCATATTGAATTATGTTTAGCTTTGCTAACAAAAATATGTTAGCTACTGCAATATCATTGCTTGCATCATTTTACCCTTAAACAAGGAATTCCTTTCCAGCTTTCAATTATCTTTTTTAACGGCAAGCAAAACTTTTCCAATATTTTTGTTCTGGGCTACATAGTCGTGAGCATCTGCAACGGAATCTAGAGAAAATTCTTTGTCAACGACAGCAGACATTTTGAATTCCTTTCCGTTAACGACAGCAGGTTTTGTAAAATAAGGAAGAGCTTTGGAGGAGAATTCTGAGATGAGATGTGCTTTGTATGAATCGCTACGGGACTTGAGTGTACTAGTTTTCAATGTGCAACGTTTACCCAGCATCGGGCCAAGCAAATTTCCATCGATGTTCCCTGCGAATTCAATCATTTTTTAAACGTAAAATCATTGGAATTGTAAATATAAATTTTGCTTTTCTTTAAGCAATTACGTAATGAAAAAGTTTACCTCCACCAAGTAATCCATAGCAAATCCAAGTGCCCTCGAAAGCCAAGCAAGTAACATTCTGTTGCCAAAAGCTTCCTCCTACACAGTCTAATATCAAATTAGCTCCCTTTCCTAAAAAGCAAATATCCTCCTTGAAAAAATCTCACAGAACCTCACAAAAGATGAGTTGAGATATTTTACCTCCAGTTACACTCATGACCTTAGCTGCAAATTCATCCTCTTTGTAGTTGAACCCTGCTTTAGCCCCAAGTTCGATGCACTTGTTGATTTTTTCTTTGGTACCAGCAGTGACAATAGGAATACCTCCGGCTAAACGTACAAGTTGAACAGACGCAGTCCCGACACCGCTACCACCACCGTGAATCAATACAAAATCGTTTGGTTGCACGGAACCTGATAAAAGTAATCAAATGTTAAACACATTCAAAGATAATACTTTTCCTATACTTCCTTTCCTGCTCTCGTATACTTCTATGATCTATGTTATAGCGTTATAGGCCTAATTCACACAAGCTTCAATATATAATAGTACATTGCTGTGGTAATGCCATTACTCACCAACCAGATGAAGAAGCTGAAAGGATGTCAACCACACTTCCGGCAGTCCGCCAGCTTCTTTTAACGACAGTCCGTCTGGAACGAACATGAGATGGTCTTCGTTGACGACAGTGTATTCTGCATATGCCCCACCGGATACAAGTGCCATCACTCGACTATCAAAAAATAAACAGTAATAATAGGCATCGTATTTAAACATGAGACAAATCAATAAACTAAGGACGATCTCATGAGGCATTACTTTCCAGCTTTGCAAGTGGACACTGCATCTCCTACTCTTTTAACTATCCCAGACAATTCCAGCCCCAATGGTTGTGGAGTTTCAGGTTGTCCAGGATACTTCCCTTTGCACTGGAACACAAACATGTTACTAAAAATACACGTTTTTGTACAGTATATTCTTAATATAACATGAAAAGATCTTGTACCATAAGCAAATCTGCACGATTCACCGCTGTACCATGCACTTCAACGAGTACTTGCTTCGAACCTAGTTCTGGCATCTTGTTCTCACCCATGTATAAAACTTCAGGGCCACCATATTTATCTTGCTTGACAGCTCTCATTATGTTACTGCTTAGAAAACGACCCTAAAAAGGATATATAGTGGCATAAAAATAATTTTGAATGCTTTCTACTGTATATCGTAGCAACATAATAAGGTAAAGAAGGATGGTGGCACCATGCGAGTTGACTTACCTGAAACGACCGTTGAAGTCTAACACCAGAGCTGGGTTTGGTGTGTGGGAGTGGAGGTTTTTTTAAATTCCGTAATAATATTGTGAATATTCTCATTACCAAATAGTTTCTGAAAATCATGATTTGAATTGATTACAAACTGCACCAGGCATCATTACTTCAATGTCATATCAATGGAAAATAAAAAATTAGGTCAGTGTAGTCCATTCAAATTTCAAAGGACAGGAACACATCTTAAATGATTTTTGAAACGGAAAAATCAGTTAACCCCAAGAATTCAAGAATTTCAATAAATATATATTTTTACATTTGACTCTTCTGTATATAAATGCAAGATAATCACAGCTATGAAATAATCTTAATCAAAATAAAAAATGCATAGCACAATTTAGTACTAAAAAATGAAGAGTTCAAATTAATAGTAAATGATAACAAACATACATATCAATACTTGTATTATCAATTTTAATCATATCAAACTCTTTCTGGTGGCACATCAACCTTGAGTTTTAACCATGTCTGCTACAATATCAGCCACAGGTTCACTGGCATTCAGGACAAAGGCGTGTTCGTATCCCTTTTGGCATAGCTGTATCTGCACATTTTCAAAACTGGCTTTAGCTTCATAATAATAATTTATAGGACACCATTTGTCCTTTGCACCATAATAAAATATAAGCTTATCAGAATATGCGTCGATAATTGCATCATCTCTGTCACAAACCATCATCATTTCTTGCATTCCCATGAACGTACAAGAGTCAACGACCCTAGGATCAAGGACGTCTCTTACCACTACATCACGCATCATTTCGTCCATGGACTTCAAGGATAAATTTAACAATGGCTGTTTTACAATGGCTGGTAAATAAGAAATCAGATGTGCCATCCACAAAATTAACCATCTGGCGTGGACCAATGCGGGAGTGAACCATTTTCCTTTCGGCGATTCTGCCATCCTTTCTATTGTCGGGAAAAGCATGATGCCTTTGTTAAGTTTGGGCTCTTCCATCATATCCATGATATGAAGTATGATATAACAGCCTATGGAATGGCCAATGAGATAGATCTTATCGAAATACGGCAAGACTTCCTTCTTCAAGAATGCCACCTTGAATTGTATCTGCTTCTTCAATCCGCAATCGGAAATATTTGGGTGAATGGCCTCAGTTCCTGTGTTGCCTAAAGAGCTGTGGCCGGTGTGCGATATACCCCAAACTGGGATGCCGCTCCGATGAAACAAGGCCTTTGCAAAGACCTCATAAAAACCGATGGAACCAGGATTGCCTGGAATAATCACGAAGACATGTCTGGATTCTTTTGCCATGGACTGAGCTTCACATTTCAGAACTTTGACTGAACAATTATTAATTGTAAACCATTCATAATCTACTTTAATGTTGTTATTCATAACTGAAGATCGAAGCTAGCTACAAGAAATAACAGAGGAAAGTAAATTCACTACGTGAGAAATTATATTGTTTATCAAAATATAGATGTGGTGATAGAATTCGAGGCATGAGTGAAAAAATAATGGAACCTTCACCGGATATCACCAAAAAAAAATCATGAGGGAAATTTTAGGTATCACACAGTATTTCTAAGAAAACACAGGCAAAAGTATTTTGTACAAAATAAAATTATTCTGATCTATGGCAACAGTTAACAAAATATGAAAAACACAGTGGTAAAATACAGGTTCAAGTGATTGAGAAATATCACAGCATCATATAAATACGCACGCTTCCACATGCAAACATCCATTGAATTATGGAAAATTGCTATGGAAAGTTTAGACACAATAATAATTTATCTGTTCAAACATCACCAAATTGCAATGGGTGCTAGGGTTGTTGAGGGAAGTTATTTAAAGATAAGGAAAAAACCTTTTTGATTTTGAAACTATATTTATCACATCATTCATTAAAAGAGCGAAAAAATCTAAAAATTTCTTCATTATTACAAATTTTCCTGTGCTAAATTGACCACTGGTTGATTCTATTATGTTTAATATTATTCGACATGCTCAGTTGCAAATACAATTGAATAGTTTACATTTTTAAAAGGTTAGGAATCACTTCAAGTATGCAAGGTTGGGTATGGATGATATAAAAATCAATTAAGTTGTCTAGGTATCAAGGAACTGTTTATCAATACAAAAGGTACTGGATGACGAAAGAAGTATATAAAATTATTACGTATGTGAATAGAAATAAAAGAAAATTACTTCAATAAAGGTACGGTAATTCTAGACAAGGCTTTTGTTACATAATTTCCTTCAAGTATTGAAGCAAATCTAATATACGACTAAATAACCATACTGTAATTCACAGTTGTTAACATGTCAATAAGGATAGGTAAAAGTGAAACACTCATTACCTACTGTGAACTAAATTATGGGAAAATGTACATGCCAGCTTTCAAATTGGTAAAAACAAAACTAGCACCTAACGGAATATACATGGCAGATATTTCACTTTTTGATTTGAGCACCACCATCAGATACAGATTCATCCAGCGGAAATTCTTCTATTTGACTCCCGTTTACTCTTGTTTCACTTAGAATAGAATTGTCTTCGAGAGGCTCATCATACAGCTCTGCCTCGTCACTGTTGATGAAATTGCCACCGCCATTTGTGACTCCTGGAGCAGAATGACGTTTTCTTTCCTTCGGCTCAACACTTTCCTGCATTTTTCTCCTGTCCACTCTTTCCAAAATATTGGGCAATGAAATGGAAATGTTTGCTGAGGAGGAAATTGTCTCTGCGATGGTTTCCAGTCGATTCCCCGAAGAACCCGAAGTCCCTGGATTCTCGGTTCTTCCGTCTACAGCTGTGGCATGTGAATTTTTTTCCAAAGGGGTTGAGAATCTAGTTTTTCTACGTGCACCTCCTTCTGCAGTACGGTTCACCTTCCTGGTAAAAGCGGCATCCAGGATGAAAGATGCTTGAGGATGTCTACTGTTATTGCTAGAGGATGCCTGATTTGAGATGTCTGTATCATTCCCATTTGTCTGACGGTTTGCCTTAAATTTTTCCTTGGTACTTTTAGCGGATATATTGTTAGATGCACTGGCCATAGTATCTGCCAATTCCTTCAGGTGAAGTTTGAGATCCTTAAACACACAGCTCTCTGGAGCCCCTTTCTCCCAGTAATCTAGATTCGTCCCAATATTTTTCTTGATGGTTGAACTAACATGTCTGCCACTAGCGGCTTTTCGTTTTTGATGAGAAAAACTATCAGAACCAGTTGGGCCGTATTTGTAAGAATTCTGAAATGTAGATAGTGTCGAATTTGACATGGCATCTATACCGACACGTGACGCACCGTCTCTTGGCGTCGTTGGGGTTGAATCTTGATCAAACAAGGAAGACATCTGGGAAGAGGTTCCAGAAGAAGAGGTTGATTGAAAATCAATGAGATTGCTATCACCAATACTACTTGAAAGACTTTCCTGGGATACTTGCTGTTCAATGCTCAATAAGTGAAGCAAGTTGCTTAGGTGATTCTCACTTCTGTTGAGTAATCTGTTGGAAACCCCGTCTAATTTCTGACTCCCTTCACCTCTCTCTCTTGTCCTGGTATTTCCATTGGCGAGAAAACTCGATCCTGAATCTTTGAGAGAATTCTTGGAAGTCGAATTTCTGGTTTTTCTCAAGTTTTTGCTTGCTCTTTTAAGATAGCCATGCTTGTGTGGAACCCGTTTTACTGAACTGCCAAACAATTTGTTACTTCTTGTTGTTTTCAGAAAGTGCCCTCTGCTCCTTGACCCCGGGTAGTTTTTGGGTAGTGGAAGTGGTTCGCTTCTCTCTATATGAAACAAAGCATAGGCATCAGAATACCTTTGGTTTCTAGCTGCCCCCGATATTTCGACATCATTATCTCCAGACATTGTTTCCTCATCAACGTCGTTCTCTTCCAGCGCGACAGGTACAATCCTAGGTACACTCAGAGACATAGTCGACAGGTCGTTGCTGTCGAAATACTCCTGTCTGATTTGATTTTCAGCGTTTTCAGCATTCCAATCCGGTTCGTCATCTCTGAAGGATTCATCCTGTGTTTGATTTCTTTCTCCTTCATTCGCTAACAGACTATCGGAAGGCTCTGTATTGTTCACGGTCGGAAATTCCACTTGGGTATCGACACTTCCGTCATGTCTGAAAGACTCATCGTCTTCCTCTGAAGATACATCATGATCGATAGACTCCATTGCTCCGTGATCCACCGTTATGCTTTGGGGACTAAATCCTACATCATCATCGCCTCCTGCTCCCCTGCTTGTGGTATCCAGTTTGGAGTACTCTTTTTTCACCTGACTGTTGGCATTATGTGACATTTCTATCACGAGTCTCTGATTTATATTGTGGACCTGGTCCAGTGCTTGAGACAGCTGCTGTTCCAGCTGCTGGGAGTACCAATGCAAATCACGACTCTTTTGAAAATAGGTAGGCGCTCGCACTTGAAACTTCAAAACCAGGGTATCGGTGTTAGAGTCAAGATATCCCTCATGGGCCAGCAAGTCGAGGCGAAAGAATCTGTTATAACCCCAGCATTCGTTGACGTCAAACTCGCTTGCAAATTCTCTCACGATATTTCTAGTCGGGTCACCAGATGCAAGGTGTACCATTTCAATCCTGTATTCGTATTTTGACGTTTCTGCAAAGCCCGCTGATAGTTCAAGAAACACGGAAAGATAATTTCCCCGAACAACCCCGTTTCCATCTGGATAAATCTTCAAGCGCCAAGTCAAGCCGGAGATGTGCAACGGACTGGAATAAACAGGATCAGCTCTCTGGCGCATCTGACTAAATCTGGCCACAGTGAAGGTACTAGAGTCGTAATTAGGCACGAGTTCACTGCAAAAATCTGGAGGTACAGGAGCAGAGACGAATGAGGCCATTGGCTTTTTGTGAATTGCCTGGAACATCTGTAGCATTTCGGTCGAACGACATATCAATTCACTTCTGGAACACGATTTCATTTGGCGGTCGACTTCTTGCAAGACATTTTCAAGCATCTCCGTTTCCTGTGACAATTGATTTTTCTGCCCTGTCAATGTGCCGAGCTTTATTTGCAGTTGGGAATCCAGTCTGGCTATCATCACCTCTACGGCGTTCCTGATTTCCCTAACCCTCTCTTCTTTCGTACTTCGTACACTTTCTATATTCCTTTCCACATCTTGAATGAGCGAAATCAGTTCCATAAGTCTTCTTCTGATGGCAGTATCTTCCTCCGTAACCTTAGTTACATGTTGTTCATAAATGTCATCTAAAGGCTTAAAGTTATGCCCGCCGTGGGTTTCTGCCCAGAGAGCACATTGGTGACATATGCATGACTTGCATGTCCAGCAATACACGCTCAATTTTTCTTGATGTTGCTTACAGAAATCCCTTTTATCCTTAGTGTCTAGAACTGGAGCTGGAGCTTCAGCAGGAGGAGCGGCAGGAGAGCTGGCGGCAGACACGCTCAAAGTTTCCAGCTGTTGAGTGACTTCCTCAGCCCAACGACAGTTGACTAGATCCTCCAACTGGAGAGCGGCACGGCAGTGAGGGCATTGCTGCCTTTGTTCAGTCAGCCATCTTCTGATGCATGGATAACAGCAGAGCTTTGAACAAAAGGGGCATAATCTTGCGTCTTTCACTCTGCTCATACAAATAAAACAGCGAAAAACTTCCACCATCTTTTCCACCTGGTTTTCAGCCATGTTTTCTGGTCTCTCGATGTACACCAAGAGAATTTAAGAATGATTCAGGAAACAAAATTAATCATTGCAAGCAAAATAACTGAGGCAAAAGACAAATTCATCATATAAAGAGGAAAATGCAAAATTATATTCAAAGAAAATTACTTTGAAAAACCTATAGTATAATGTGCATGCAAATTGATGTCATTCACTCAGGTTAATTTTGACACCATATGAACTAAACCTTGAATAACATTATGATATGTATGTAGATTACATTGGAGCAAATTCATTGTATCTACTCACTGGTATTTAAAAGAAATAATCGATAAATGGGTTCGGCGGCAAGTCTTAGTACATTCGTCGGCTGCCCAGCTACTTATTTTATTATCGGACGTTTCAAACTAAATAGTACAGAGATATATATCTTTAACTGACATGCATTCGTACCTTCGCATGAAACATTCTGAGGTGTTCAGAGGAATACAATGATTTTTAACAACAAAAAAACAGGCATTGCTCGGCAACCGTCTGTCCACGAAGTAAACTTTGGATCAACAAAACTAGTCGAATTTCTCGCTGTAACGAAATCGTAGTAATGACGTACATTAAAATTGTGGGCAATAATATTAGGTTACTGTTTAATTAAAATAACCCTATTAAAAAAATTCATCAGCCTTAAATACAGAAATTTACCTTTAAAATGACCTTAATCATATTAACCTCACACTTAACCAAATCCTTTCAACGGTATTAGTCAGGAACAATAACGTGCTTCATTCATTTTGTTGACTAGTACACGTGTTATAGAGAGTGAAATTGATTCTACTCCCCATAATGTAACCTCTTTTTAGTTTAATTTCCAATATTCTTTTTATTTTTTCGTCCTCATTCTTCCGAAATGACCTTTTATTGGGACTGATGCGCCTCCCAGCTGATTTTACGCATGAGTGAAATAATCTCCACAAGAGTGCAAAGTGTAAACAGAACGCACAGCAACGAACTGGATATAACCAGTTCAATTGTAAAAAAAATGAGCAACGAAAAAGTTTTGGCGTGCTCGACTTCGATAATGTAACTGAAACCGATCGATACGAGAAAGCGTTACTGTTGAGTGAGAGCCACATAGGTGTACACAACATGAATGTGTTTAACCGATTTTTCAGTTCATTAAGATGTAGATGGAATCAATAACTGAGTGTCTTAAAATTGATAACTTCATTATTGTTCTTAGAATAGGTTCATAGTCTTTTGAGCATTGTGAACAAACTATGTCCGCGTCTTCAACTATCAAGTATGGAACGGCTACAGTAATATTGATTGTTGCTGTTTATATTAGCCTAAAAAGAAATTCAATTGAGGATGAATTGCATCAAACTGTTTTGGAATCCTTACGGCGCGCAGAGAACAAAGTGCATCCTCAACCTGCAAAGGTAAACTTTAGTGAAATTCATCAGCAGATTTTGGTAAGAATCCATGTTAGTAGAACCTTTAATTCATGCAAATCAAAACATTATTTAAGGTTGCTGTTGGCTTTGGAGCATGCTTAGACATTTTTGTAGATGCGTTGGATTTGATGAACAAGTTGGGTATAGAGCCGCCTAATGACGCTTTTCACCACCAATCCATTGGAAATTTGAAAGAGCTGGCAGAGGGCTTCGTCTACTTTTTTCGTTATGGTGCCGCGGCAGAGTAAGACAATTTGTATATGGATTTTTATCATCCTTGGACCCAAACATAAATTATTGTACTACTTTGTTATTGCAGGAGATATTTTAGTAATGAGACATTATTCAAGGATATAGTTAAGGCAACATATGCTTTAGACAGCTTTCGAACTGCTGCTGGAGGCAATGCCCCAGTCATGGCTAACAGACTCGCGATTGAAGGGGCAGAAGTTATGTTGGGAGCACAGTCTAATCAGGATTTCATGAAAAGTATAAAAAACCGAACATAATGTTTTGCTCATTAGTTCTTGTTTTAATGAGCATATTTTTTGTCAGAACTGTGGCCTGGGATTATATCTTCAGGACCTGATACTGAAAACATGGATGTTCACCTGATAATGGAATATAAAACTGGTGATAAGTGGGGAGAGTATGTATCAGAAAGAGCCAACAGGTTCGTAGACACGATTATGTTGCATTTATGAAAAACAGTTTAATAATATGCGTCCTGTATTGTTACTAACCAAGGTATATTATCCACTCGGATCAATTCAATCCGAAATTAGGCTCGTTAGAACCATTCATCGAGCCGTATGTATCATTCAAACCGAATTTACTCATCGTCAGTGGATTACAAATGATGGACAATTATCCATTCAAAGAAGGTAAGTTCAATTAATCAAAGATTGATGAGACATATCTGTAATGTTGATATTTAATAAGCTTCAGTCTGTATGACAAGCAAAATTGTTATAAATTATGAAAATTTGCATTTACCAGACTTGAAATATAGTAAGTTTATGAATAGATATCTTGCAGAAATGGTTTGAATGTCTAGTACCGAGTTTAACCTCGCTGATTGCACTTTCTTCAGAACCTTTTTTAATGCGCATCTCAGGTGAACGCGGCAGTCGCCTATCATTACTGAAAAACTTCTTGAAAAATCCACCGGGCAGCACCAAACCACTTGTTCATTTTGAGCTGGCCTCATTCGTTGATGGTTCACTGATGTCAGACTTGCTGAGCTACGTTGCACCTCACGTCGATTCCTTTGGAATGAATGAGCAGGAAATTGCGAATTTGGAAAGTGCTCTGAAATACGGAAACATTACAATCATGACCAATCCATATCCAAGGTTCGTTTTGCTTTTAGTAAATTTTCTGGGTTCCTTTGATCTTCACAAAACATTTCCAAACAGAGTTGCAGCAGTCCTGGATCAAATGAGAAATTCTTACAAACTGTTGCGTGAAAATCATGGAAAAGTATCGAGAATCCACGTCCACACCTTGGCATTTCAAGCTATAATGACAGAGAAACGTTCCAAATGGAAAAATACAATGTCTGCATCGGCTCATGCTTCTCTCACTGCAAATCGGCATGTCTGCGGAACAAAACTCGTCGATGTTGGCAGAGTATGTGCATTTTACANCGATTCCTTTATCTATCGTATACCTTGTCACACATTTTGTATTTCAAATTTTTTTTCCAGTCGAAGCTTTTGATGGACGATTCGTTCTCAACCACACTCGACCAAAGTTCTGATCGTATTTCCTTTCAACCTAAAAAACCAGTGTCGTGCTGGGAAGAGGGGTACACTTTTTCTGATGGGAACGAAGACAGAGTTTTGATTTGCGTAGCCCCGAACTTGGTGTGTACCCAAGTCTTCCAGACAGTGGGTGGAGGAGACAATATTTCTGCTGCCGGCTTGAGTGTTCAAATTTAAATTCTAGATTTTTAGGACACATTTCTTTTTTTGTGACATTGAATATTGGTTTTCTCAAAATTAGTGTCACTATATTAAGCGGATCAACCAGGCTTCAAACCATTTACACTTCTTTATTCTATCACAGGGAAGCTGCAATATGATGTTGCATAAATAGCTAGCCTTGATTTATCAGGTTTCAATCTCAGTTTCTTGTTTATCTTTTTTTCACCTAATGTTCTGCTGTGTTTATTACCTAATATCTTACTGCACATCTCAGTGATCGTTTTATTGAAATATAATAACCTAATTGGAATCTGAAATCAAAAAGTTTCTATTGTTATATGTATCTGTTTCGAACTATACATGTTTAGTTATTTATGCAATAAATTTGCACTTACTGAGCACATTTGACTGCTTTTTTCAAAGTGACTAGCTTCAATTCTGTTCTTCTTCACTAGTGTCCGATTCAGATTCTTCATTTTCTGAAGAATCGTCTTCGAAATTTAGCTCAGAGAACCGGTCTGCTGTGTTGTCGTAACTCCAAGCTGGAGTGGGATAGTCGTCATATTCTTCTGCAATTTTAAACATATATTATAAACACCAGAGGGACGAAAATAGAACATCACTATAATACCTCAGCGTAGCAGGGGTTGCCATTCCCCGGGGTAACGCGGGATTGGCACAGACTGGCAAGAGCATCATGTTTTAACTATTTGTTGGAATACTAAATTGGTGGTATCATTAAATGGAAATCACGCTATTAATAGGCATTATGAAATTGGGATATTTACTGTGTGAGGGAGAGCCTGCTTATTTTATTTCTATATTTTTTACTGTTGAAAGGAGTGAAATCATTCCTATAACCAAGAATTCATCATATGCGGTGTACACTCATTTAGGAATATATGAATATTTTTACAGCTTGCGGCTTAATTGCTAATGCACAACATAACATAATAGATGTGCCAATGTGTCAACTATGCAATGCATAGTAATACATCGTCTGTTACAACGCTGAAAGGAAAGGAGGCTATAAGCACTATCTGCAACTTACCGTCATCTTTCTGCCTTCCATACTTGTATTTTCTCACAGAAACTGACAAATCCTTGGTTTCCTGCACAGATCAAATTAAACACTGGAATATATTAAATAGTAGTAGTAGTAGTAAATAGCCAAAATAGAATTTTCATCACCTTGGTGTCAAAGCCACATTTAGGACATTGAATGGGATCTCCTCTCACATATTTAAAACCTTTCCGACGAACATGATCATCACAGTAACAAATCTATTTTAAAACGAAGCAAGTGTTAATTTTACTACCAAAATAGAAATAGGGCGTAAAAATCGATTTGAATTTTGCGTAACTAATATAATAACTATTAGGCTATGGCAAAAATACAGCCTTACCTTAAGCATCATATATATATATTCATTGGTATCAGAAGCTCATTTTACCTTACACTGCATGCAAGAAAACTGTCCCAGTCTATTGCATGATGCACATTTATAGCTCTCCGAGTCAAGAACCTGGCATGAGGCCTGATGCTCGAATTGATCATCTCCACAAAGATAATTTTTGCAAAAAGAACACTGCAAATATTAATCATTCAAGGATCATCAATATGCAATTACAGTCAACAATCAACCAAGGTGTTGATTATTTACCCTAAATATTCTTCCTCCGTGTGACCAGACGTCACGCCTACACTCGACACAAGTTCCATCCTGCAATGGACATTCACAGGCATGCGTTGCCAGACATTTACGTCCGTGACACACCCAGGCTTCACAGTAATCACAAATTGCACCAACCTATGATGAACATTAAAATCAAAACAATTAGACCTGATAATAGAAGCAATATTATTGTAGCTTCTAGCAATGTGTTTTATCCTTGTGGCTAGAAATTAGTTACTAACATGACAACGTCCATTTACACATATAGCTACAGATGGTTCCACTTTTTCTAAGTATTATCAAATGGGTACAAATCTTCTGCAATAAAATTGTAATGTGAGTTAAGGTTGTTGCTCATATATCAGGGATGTGATTCAGTACAACTTTGAACTTTAGGCTTTTAATTTCGCACACACAAATTCTGTCCGACTCTTCTTGCCGCAAAACAAACCGAATAATTTGAGATGTGGCAATGGACAATTTATGGAGGCTGACAGGGATGAGAATATTGGGCCACTGTGTTATGGTCACAGTTCTTTAATCGAATCAATTATCAAAAGAATCAAATCGAGTGCACAACTCTGATTGTAGAGCTCTGATGTATATTAATAAAACAATGACATTTATACCATATTCATTCCAGTTGTGTATGTGCCAGCATGTTTGATCACACAATCTGATGACTTCATCATACATTTTTGTTTTCCACAATGAGCACATACAGGAAGCTTTTGGACGGCACTAAACAATGATACATTGTTTGAATTTCTATTCCTTCAGATACAGCCACATCTTACCTACCTGCAGAAGTAGCAGAAAGCACGATTTTTCTGCATACTTCCACATTTATCGCACTGCATTGGCACATTGCAAGGATGGGCGCCTAGGTTAATGGAATCTTTGGCAGTCCGAATCTGGCGCTGTCTTTCACCTTGTTTTTCTGCCTTCTTCCGAGCTCCAGTCTTTTTCTTTGGCATTACGTATAACGTCTTTTAGGCAAAGGTTACCTAAATATTACTATATCCAAAGGACAGGATGATAGGCTAAGCCTTTAAAGACTGATATCGTTAATTACACGTGGTGTTGTAGTGGCCTTTACTTAATGAACATTTAATAATCATGCCTTTTATTATGTACTAGTGATGACACTATATAATAACTAACTATGAAAAACATCACTTTGAACAAAGTTCTATATAGTTCTTGAGACATAAATAACATCAACTCTTCTTCCACCTCTACAGAGATTTTCAACCTCAACGCGCTATATCAACCGTAATCTACATCCACTAGATGGCGGGCACAAGACACGCGCTATATCAACCGTAATCTACATCCACTAGATGGCGGGCACAAGACAAGTTTTGATTGTTCCTTGGATAGGCCTAAATCAAAGTATGAGCTTACGATATCCCCATGTATACAGGTGTGTATTTTTCTTCTTTTACAGTTCCTACGAGCTAAACTGGACCCAATATAGTAAGGTATCTAACTATGTAATAATTGTTGGAATCAGTATTTAAATACGAGGATCATCGCATCCTCCCAACCTAAGAGGATATAGTAGGCACAAGCACAACAATTCAATATTTTTTCTCGGCTGTCACACGTAATAGAAGATATTTCAGAACAATAATACATTTATGGATTGCATTGCAAGTTTTGAAAGTAAAGTACAGCAATAGCGAAATTATATAATAGTCATTTGGAATATGCGAGGTATCTTTTGCTATATAGCTTACTAGCCTTTTATTTGATGTTTGATTTATTTGTACATTCCCACGTGGCTGCGAACACCGTCTAATTCCTGTCAGCCATTTGAGGCACATATGTTCAAAATATATTTTCGAGGTACAGGGAACACTTTTAAGGCTGTTTAGGTAGTAATCAAAAGGCTTTATATTAAAAACATATATAGTGCACTTTCAAATGTTCAACACCAGACTATTTCGAGCGATGAAAAGCAGCTAAAATTAGGGTTCAAAATGCACGCTGTCGATTCTATACGGCCCAACTTATGTGGTACAATTAATCATTCCGTCCCGTGAACCTCATTACTGCGCTTGCTAAATTTATCATATACAAGGCACATGTGTTATAAAAACATCTTTGAGGTACAGAGGAACATTTTTGGATTTTAATAGTAGAGTTAATCAAGTAATAATTGAAATACTTGATCTCAAATACGTATAAATAGCACAATTTTAACACCAAACTAATTTGGTCAATGAAGGGCAGCTATAAATATAGTTCAATATGTACACTGTCGGTTAGATACAGGTTTATTTATGTGGGGGAATTAATTACATCCCTTGCGGATGTCATCATCAGTTGTTCTACGTGGTCGCATGTCCCTTGACCCTCCGTCAAAGAAATCATATTTTTATCGTCGTCAGGCGCAAGGAACCTCCGATACGCTTTACGGCTACTCTGATTGGAATTATAATCCTCACAAACGTTATTGTTATTTGGGGAAGTAAAAACATCATCGCAAATGTCTTCGTTTTCGCTTTCTTCCAGCAAAATTCCGAATCCTTCTTCGCTCAGCACTTTCTTATTAAATTTCGAAACGAATCTCTTTTTCGAAGACGCTTGGTATTTTGCCATAAGTGGCTCGACCGTGACGTCATTGAACTTCTCAAAATCGACAATGTAGCGATTCTCCGTAGATGATAAAACTGGAACAAATCTGAAAATGTATATTCTAACATTAAACAATAAGTACGGTTAGTGTGATTGATTGTTTGTTCCCAAAAAAGTTTGAACATTTATTCTGCAAGATAGCATATATAGAATGGTAGACATATTTTAACGAGATTCACCTGTGACCGTATTTTATTTCTGAGCTGAGATAAGATGTTTGCGCGTGCATAGTCATTCCGGTCGCTTCCACAACGCCGGTAATGAACACCACGATCTCGAACCAATTTTGGTATGATTTTAAATAGGATTCGGGGATACCTGGAATATAAACAAGAATTCTTGGGAATCGAAACCGCAAATGAAATGAAATTAAATTTTAACAACGTCAGTGCGATTGTTTAAAAATACCAATACTATTGACGCAAGAGAGTGTGAGAAGCGTTAAATCGCCCAAAATGCTTACGCAAATACACACAGGGAGGAGAGCGATATTTATTGTACTTCCGTAGAACTATATAAAAAAGAAAATTTGTAACGGTAACGATCGAGTATTCGAATTCGAATACGACAAATCATCACGTACCGCGTTAATATAAACTATTCAAGAAAAAAACATAACAAGTATTAATTTTTTCAGTCTAATTTAACATAACAATATTTTCCAACAGCGTTACCATCTCGTCGCCCGTAGCCTGGTATTTTACCTTTCGTTCTATACCAGAGAATATAAATCCATAGAATATGGTATAATAGTTATACAGTTGGTCGAATAAAATCTAGATTTTGCTTGTAAGTCCTACATTACATTCGCGGTTTGTTACAGAATTCCGCTGTATCTCCAATGTAGTGTTCCATAACTCCCTTGCCTTATAAAATGACACATATAGCAGTATTGGCAAGACGAAAGAGATTGTCAGTAGAGTAAAGTAAGTCAATGGAAACGGTTTCATAGTATTCATTATGCATTGTGATTAAATGAACCTCTTTGATGAGTATGACCCTTAGGTCATGTCACAAGCTTATAAGCAGTTGACCGTGAACGAACTACTTATCGATGAGGTGAATTCCGTATATAGTAAGTTAATTAAGCTAATTTACTCAAGGGAGCCGCAGTTCCACTCACAGTGTTGCCTAGCAACCTTTAACGGCATAGTAACATCGTGTTAGTTCTCTTGACGTTAAATTCAATATTTTCGGATCGCTCCTCCACTCCACAACGAACAATCTACCAGTGTAAGATCATAGGACGCCCTCGAGTATGAGACGCAGAAAACGGGCATAGGATAAATATAAATCGCCTGATATATTTTAAGAAATAGGGTATCCATGGTTCCGTGAATGCGCTACGTATTAATGACGAAGACCTACTTATTCATATCCAAAACAAAGCAATGTTATCTGCAGGAGTTAATGGAACTTTTTGCAGAGAACGTGGTGATTTGTTAATGTACAGAACAGTACAAAAGAGGTTACACGACACTGTATCCATCGCAGGCTGACAAATGCCCGCAAATTTTTTGTATCGTTTCAAGCAAGTTCGATTTCGCACTCCTCTAAAATAATCATATGAAACAGTCAGTTGAATATTACTTCCAACTTCAACCACCTATTTCTATAATCCATACACGGAGATAGAAATAAATTGATCAATGATGACCTAAGGCGTATTAAACTCAATCCATCAACTTACAACTCAATGGACTGTGTTCGTCAATAATGTGGCAGTATTCAATCGGAGCTGTGAGCAGCGTCGAACTGGAATTTTGAAAATGTAGCTCCTGTTGTTCCAACATCAATTGATGACCTTCTTTCTCTTCTCGCTGAGCGGGCGCTGTTAAATTGAATTAGGCTTTGTTTAGCTAAAGCACACTAGTTTACTCAAAGGGCTTGGTAGATCACGGAACACAATCGCTAATTGTTATTCAGAACTTTAACAACAATTAAAAGGCTAACAGTTTCATTGAATGCGTTTGTTTGCCATTCAAACATGTGTTCTAAAGTTCCTTACTTCGAAGAGTTATAATTCTCGCACGGAAAGATACGCTGAGTAGAAGGCTTTTACGAAGATTAGCGACTCTAAACAGGAGGCATCTAAAAATTTTAAATGCAAATAAATAAACATAGATGTTCTAGCTATCTGGCAACATATTATTATGAAATGAATTGACAAATGTTATATGGCTTAAATGTTTCACACCCAATTTATTGGACAACGCTGAAGACATACCTTTTTCCATCTCTGGTGCAAGTGACTCCAAATTTTGAAAATAGCAATGTTTTCCTGCGTGCGTCGGGGCGCGCAAGACGTGAAAAACACATTCCAATTAACCATGTATCAAATATTGCTGATAGAATGCATTGGAAAACCAAACATAGTACCGCCGGAAGGCAAGTGGTTCCCATCGTTCGTGTACCGTAACCTGCATGAAAGACATCCTCAGTTATTGGATATCCACCTGACCATTGTATCGTGCAAGCCATTACACAATAACTTCCTGTACTTCATGGACTTCAGGACAACCATCTTGTTCATGAACGCAGGAGACGTAATCGGAAACTACCGGTATTCAATGACAAATATATTCGAAATTTTTACCTATAGTTGTTTCGGATTCCATGCTGAACAAGAAAGCGGAAACAAAATCGTAAACGTTCGAAATGCACGGTTCTTCGTTGGTCACTTCTTCATTTGGGTAGATCGACAAGTCAATTCCGGTCGAATTAATTGTAGTATTGCCGATATCGATTGGAACGGATCCTGACATCCCCATCAGTTTAGCATAGTCACCATTGACTACCGCGAATAGCCAATATACGAGTCCGAATAACACCCACTGACCGATGTACATCCCTGCAGTGAGAAACACTATCCATGACCAACTCAAATCAAGAAGCGTGGTGTATATATCACGAGTGTATCTCGACATCCAACCAAATGTACTTAATTTCTGAAAAAAAGGAAGAACAGTTACAGAATAGTAGGGTAAAATCAAATCAAAAATATGTGTGGTATGAGTATGTTGACAAATTGGGTTTAGGTAAGAATGAATATAATATTACTAATAATAACATTTTGGTTTATGGTTTGGTTGACGATAAAACCGCGAATTGGTGTAGTGACTTAATTTCCGTGACTTTTTCGTGCATTGAGCCTCTAGGATTCAGGTTTCATAAGCCGTAATCTTACAGTGCAGCCATACAGAATGTAAGATTGAAAGGAAAGGAAAGGAAATACGAAGGAAAGTAATAACGAATGCATCAACCAAGGAATTAAATCAAAATTTTACCTTGAACTGGACATGGGTGGATCCATCTTTACACACTATTCTGTCGTGGTACGGTTGAATATTGATTCGTTTGTCCATTCCACTAACAGCTCTGATCGAAGACAACTGGATAGATCTTGATTTCGGACGGAAACTTCCTTTTACCACATCGGAAGAGCGTTGTCGCGAATGGAGTTGATTACGTTGGCCTTTCCTATTATTACTGTTGTTGCCGTTGGCGCTTGAGTGTGACGGAGCCGCACTAAATTTAGACATGTTTTCTGATTCAAATATACTGGATCTAATCGCAAAACCTATCACTAGATGTCCGAGCTCTTGAAATAGTGTATACTTTGCAGTAATACGTCTGCGTTGTCAGTACGGAATAGTCTAGATGCGCGAATAGCGAAATTTTTCGAGTGCAATACAAAACGATAAGTTCGTGAAATCAAAGCCAAAAAGGGAACAAAATAGAATTACGTTTTTTTATGTTTTATCGATGTTATTCAAGATGTGATGATAGGAATGGTGTTGCCTGCAGTTGCAGGCGAAAGATATGAAACCTACAGTTATACCAGATGGCGATGATCACAATCACATCGCAAAGTTTCAAATATGTTTAGATATATAATTCTGTTTCGGTACTCGTTCACCACTGCGATGCCATTCTTGTTCTCAAAGCATCACTAATATACGAAAATACTCCAAGCTCAAAATATACAAATAGTTATAATACGTTATAGGAAAACGTGAAAAGTGCCCAAAAGGGTGTTTCCTTTTTTGTTGTTATCTGACTGGGTTTTCGCACATTAAAAATATTTTAACTAACCTTTCTGTATATTCATGCAGCCTGTTTCTATTTGTGGATAACAGCGGCTCAATGCAGTCGTCTCGACTACATACATTGGAATCTCGGCTGAAATCTTGGCATTCTTCGCTATTCCGTTCATTCGATAAAATCCATTTCCTACTGCTAGAGCGGATGTCCTTAGTGCTTGGCTCACAAGGCTCCTCCTCGTCTAAACGGAGATAGCGAAAGGGTTATGGTCCAAGGTTAATAACTTTTCCGAGAAAAGGCGGAGTGGTGTTTTACATGAAAGCGTCACCGTTGTTACTAATTGCTAAATGGGCATGTGAAAGACCTGGAGCAAGAGCAAACCTAGTATTAGTGACTTAAACATCCTATGGAAGGTGTTACTCGACTTGACTACTCTGGAATAGCCTGTTCGTCGTGAAACTCAACAACACCTTACTAATATTCTCTTCATCATTACATTATTATGAGGTCAAGCTCTAAAGGTCTAGCAAACGGTATGGCAAGTAAAAAGTCTGGGATTTGGTCAATGTATTTATAGTACAAATGGCTGTGTATTCTTTGTAGAATTCCTCCCACAAATACTGTTTTACGACCGTTCCTGTAGTCTTTCTGAATCAAAAAAAGATGCCAACAATCGTATTTTCTCAACGTCTAACGTCAATGTGCGAGACGTTGAAAGTGTTTTTGTAAAAACTGTTCTACTCCCATACAGACAGTTTTGAAAATGTAAGGAGGCAAATAATGTTCTTATCAAGGTAAAAATATGAGTCAGAATCCGTGCCAACAATTATTCGAAGGTTCAATGACGGCAGAGAGTTTTAATATGAAAATAATAAAAATACTATAATACCTAAAGGAAAAAAGGTAGGTTAGGTTGCACATAGTTCAAGATGAGCAAGAGTATACTTGATTTTTTGATCAGACATGAAAGGTAGGCTTTCTTTGTGTTATATTATAGCTATAGGATACAATTTAATATCTGCTTGATCAGCGTTGTTTATTCAAGCCGCGTTATGGTAAAGTTATAGAAGTATAGTTATTTGGGGAGATGCTGGTTGAATAAATTGAGTCAATTTACATTGAAAAGGTACTTTCATACTATGCTACGATCACTTGAATTTAAATCACTTTTAATACTATTTGAAAACCTGTAAAATCATAGTAGCACGAAACTGGTAAAATATGGCAACCGTATGAAGTCATCAAAATGGTGATCGGTTTATTTATTGGAATTCTCGTGACATTTATTCCTAGGAGAACTTTTTCTTGAACCAAGAATATTCCACTTTCCGCTAGAAATTACTTACATATATATTTTGAATCATTTTTTGCGGAGACAGTGTTTTCCAAGATATTCAAATAATATAGTAAATGAGAAATATATTTGGAATGGTGAATATATCATTTGGCCTATTGTTAGTAATTCATTTTACCTGAAGTTAATGGAGATGAGGAATCAGTCGAAGCGCCTTCAGCAGAATTCTCCAATTGCCGCTCCTTAGAGTTGGAACACGAATTTGTTAATTTCCTACCGTGCGACGATGGGCCCGGCAATTTTGATGCATGCTGATTCAAACTTGGGCTTTTGTCTTCATTGTTATTTCTATCGGTATCATGGCCATCATCTGAATCATCGCTGCACGTTTCAGTTCCGTCGTCTCTTTTTTCGTCGATGTACGTCACGACGTTAGACGCATGATTTTCCATACTGTTCAAATTTTGCGTTGACATGGTAACAGCAGGAAACCACTATTGTTAACACTGCTACTTTTGTTATTCAGTAAATATCTTCACCTTATTCTACAGAACATACAATTTCACGCGTTAGTCAACTCAATACTTTACCTCGTCATTTATAGGTTTGCACCAACGCGAAAACATTATAATAATAATACGAAGAGCAAATGTACGTTTAGTTTCCGTATAGATAATGGGTAAATGAATCATCAGAAGCGTCTCATCAAAGCTTAAATAATAACGCTGTAACGGAAAACTGAACTTAGTAGTTAATTGCAAAAGATTACTCCATTTTGATTCGTACATATATCTCTAAGCCTGCGTATTTGTCCTCACCTATCAATAATATCGTTTGATTGTTGACGCAAGATTGCTTTGAAGATCTCATCCTCTTCAAAACAGTCGAACAGTGACTATTAACCCAGGGCTAACCAGGCAACGTTGCTGCTTAAGCATATAATTTATATAAAAGCAATAAAATGGTAATCGCGATTCTAACTTTTGTCAACATATAATCAAATTAATAATCGGATATGATGTTCTGCACTTAACGTTGCTGTTTGAAAAAATAAAGCTTGTAGCACAGCAATAAACTATCGTTACCTGATCCCCGATTCTAATATTGGCCAGGATTATATTAAATTTGTACTCCGTAATGATGTTCTGCATAAGAGTCAATATTTGACTAAGATAAGGTTTCTAGGATACGGCACAAAGTGAAATCAACTGTTCTACGACCTTCAGGGTATTGCAAGATTACCATACACAACAATATTTAATCAGTCAGCCGCTAGAACTCACTTACTTCTTCTAATAAATACTAAGGAACTCGTATACAAGACTTTACTTTAGACTTTAGAGTACAATCAACCTTGCTTGTATAGAAACTGATAAATGGCTATGAAAAAATAGTTGATGAACTCTATATTCACCGTTTCTTACTATGTCCAGCGGCGGTTTCCCATATACGTCATTATAAGGTTAAACCAAACATCTCAGTTCTAAATATAAAATGTAGAATACAATAGAACACTAACGTTTGGCAAAAGTTAATAATAACAAGCCGTCTAGTATTCTAGACAATATCTGGGCCTTTTTTAGACAGAATTATTCAAATTATTCGAAACAGGTAAACTAGCTTCCTGCACGTTGACACTGGTGACAAAGAAAAGATTACAGTTCGAGTTAGAACAATTAATTGAGTTAGCCAACTCACAACGGTCTCCAGCTATAAATACCGTGCTACCACATCGTCGGATGAAAAACAATACGTAATCCATATCTAAAAACTTTCGATATAACGGAAATCTTAAAATAAAGATATTGCATCGTTATAGGAGGAGTTCGCCACCACAAAAGTACGCAATATAACTAATCAAATAGGTGTATATTTAAATGTGTTTACAATATGTATGTATGTACATACCAAGTATAAAAAAGAACAAATATAACGCGAAATACGCAACACCTATTTTTATGTTCCATAAAGGGTTGTAGATTATTTTCAAACCTTTTATAGTACTTCATAAACACATTTCCCACTAATTCTGGTTAAATACCGTATTAAATAACCGAGTTAAATAGCTGTATATTTTCCAAGTACCGACTATAAAATGAACATCATTCTCGCCTTCGCATTGTCTCTTAACTTTCTGAAACCTTGTTCATCTCAACAGAAATCCACTTCATAACTCTACAACTACAGAAGTGTTTGCACAGTGCAAACATTATTAACAGATTTAATAGTTCACTGAACTAACATTGTTAATTTAGAATTACATAATATCGCTGATCTATTACATATTACAACACTGTATTCAATTTTGCTGATTACAACTGTCCACTACCTCGGTCATCAAGGGAAAAACAGGATACAACTTCAGTCGAAAAGATGCCTCAGCAAAATTCTCCTCATTATTGCCAAATTTACTTCAGCTAACTACCAAATTGGACACGATGGCCAACGCTGATAAGAATTAAAACCCATAAGTTGATTTTAAAATTGTGAAACAGCTGTTTTACGGGTCGCAAGGCTAAGCATCTGAAAACGAATATACAACTACTCCTCCTGCGCAAGTAATCAACGTTAGAAATATTAAATTGTGTTTTCTACAAAAGATTCAATCCAGTATTATCAAACTTCTCTAAATCGTATTTTCTTCAGTTTCTCAACACGTCACAAATACAACATATGTGACAATACAAAACTAATCTTTGACAAGCAATTGGCGTAGTCTACTCTTCGATCGAGGCAGGTTAATCAAACAATAGCTGGCTGATGACAAGCACTTTCAACTGCGTTTGAAGTAAGGGCGAATAAAACCCGCAGTTTCACTAAGCAATGAAACAAATCTGATAATTTGTCCTCCACGTTCTCCTGCAGCACATTACTTGAAACAGTTGCAGGACATAGCGCGTTCTAGGAGTAACTCAGTATTAAGTTAGCAGATTAAAATATTTCAACTATAACCTCCTTGAAAATTTTCGAATTATTCGTTACTTGACATGTATGTTGACAAGTAGTGACCAGATTGCCTAAATCCTATAGGCACATTGGAATTATTTCACTCCATTTACAAACCATACTAACGAGGAGTGTTGTGTTTCTGTAGAACAATAGCGTTGCAATTAATACAATCTCTGAAACTTACGTGAACAAAACATATTCATCAAACAATTTAAAAATTGTGCTACGTGGGAATATAAAATGGCGTTTGGAAGGCCTTGGAACATTTATCAGTAACAACACAGTAACTTGTTATCCTCGAAGTTTCAATTGCAATACTTGCGTGCATTTTCTCTTTAAGGAGCACAGACGCATGTCGTGACATTTTGAACTGTCCCACTAGACTTCATATTGCTACGCACCGATTGAAATAGCCACAAGCTTTAATAGACGCACTGAACAGATGCAAACAAAACCGCATATAGAAATAGCTATGTTTATCAAATCCCGAAATTAACCCTGCTGTAATAATAGAACAACTTCGGAATCAACAAGCCTTAAGACCATTGAGACGTTAGGCATGCTGTTGTAATTATAGGTTGTATAAAAATCCGCTCTTCCGATTACAAACAGCGTGTATTGTGCTAAAACAAAAAAGTTTGAGCAGCTAATAAATTCATTTTACTTATGATGTATTTTTTATAATTTATACACAGTCAGGCACATCACATTACGGGAGTTCCCCCATATTCCGTGGCTACGAATTGTGAAAAATATTCCATGAAGCAAATGGAAATGATTTTACATCTAAATTGAAAGGATTGCTAGCAAAACATATATAAACATTATGCCATTTACCGCAGCTTGAACTGACAAAACACCGATGGAGGGATATTTCCAATATTTCAGATGACACCCATATTATCACTCAACAGAATGATGCATTTTTACTTAGCAATTGAAATAGAATTTAACCAAAGAGTAGGTAGACACCATGAACCGCTGATTTTAATCAGAAACATCCATTCTTTAATATACTTTCGATTTATTAAGTCCTGCCATTCCAAAATACTTGCGAATATGAAGAAAGGCAACTAGTAGGTATTAAAACTTCTGAGGAGGGATGAAATGATACATTACTCCACTTGGAAAACCAAGAATAACCTTTGTACGGTCGCTTGTTTTATACGATTCACATTGCGAACAGATCCAATAATTCCGTGAAAGCTTTCTCAGCTGTGGTTTTATTACAATGGTCCACATGGATTGTCATAGACTAATTTGTTTTGCCATAGTAGTCTTAAAGTGCTTGGAGAATGTTGACTAGATACTACCATATCAGACAAACAGGTATCTCCGCACAACCAGTTTTGATTCTGTAAAGTAACATAATGCTGTCACCGGTCTATTGGATATGCTGCTTTAGTAAAAGGATTCAAAAGTAAATTCTTACTTACATGTACATGTTGTGTTTGTATTGCAGCAAACCATATACCAAATGACACATCCTCGCCTTGGTAGTGTTTTAAACTCTGTATATTTTCAGCAATAAAATTGGACAATTTGAAAGACATCAGGTTCCCAGCACCACATGTATATGAGGGATAAACTGGTGAACTGTATTCATATTCTGCCCATTTACCCCACCTGTCGACAGGCCAGTTCCTCCTGAAGTTACCCAACCACATATTATTTAGTTCATGCTCTGTATAGTGGGTTTCCATCTCATGAATTCCCTGTTAATCAAGACAGTTGTTTTAGTGAAAAATTACAAGCTAATCTGAATAATTTTGTACCTGCAGCACTTTATGAATATCAACATAAGAATCGTCATCCACCTTCATAACATACTTAGTGTCCACATTATTTTGACACCAGCTATGAAAAGAAGACATCTTTTTTGGAATGTTTCTATACACTTCATAAAGATCATTTTCATCTGTATTGGAAAGAAGAAGTATATCTTCATTCTGATCTATTTCTTTTTGCAAATCTCTTTCCAGTTTTTCAATTTCTTGTTTTCTATCATCATAGGCCTTTACTTTATGCTTCTCGTGTTGTACTAAAGCATCCACATCTAAGCAATTAAACAATTAATAGCATTATTATAACCATGACTAGAAGTTAATACTGCTATTCATGACTCTTGCTTGAACCGACAGATAATAATATGTTCTACTTTATTACCAGCTATCCTTAGGACAATACTTGCAGGCATCAGAATATCGCGAGGGCTCACTGGAACAAAGAAATCCATTTCGTCAGTGAAATTATCTGCATAGCGAATTGCCTGACATGAAATCAAAAATATTCTTAGATCAAAGCAAACAAAGTACGTAATTATTACTAGGAAGCTTTTCAGGGTTCTTACAGGGCTTATTTCGACAGCAGGAAAAAAACTCTCACTAAACCACTTTCGTATACCGATACAAGCCTGTCCACTTTCAGAGTTTTGGCAATGAACTCTTAAAGACCCAACAAATCCTTTTGGAAGTAGGTGTGGATGAACATCAGTTGTTTTCCAATGACCACGACTACTGTTATTCCAATCGTTGTCTGCAGCTTCAACAACAAGGACCTGAAATGTAGTATGAAATAAAAACACAGATATAAGGTTTTGATATTACCTATACCATTCCAGTGTATGGATAGTGGAATTAAACTAAGCTTTGTTAAACATTTATTAAAACCAGGATGATATTATAGATATATGGAGCACTGTATTTGACTGCGTAAATTAAATTTCACTATTTTAGGACTTTTACATTATTCTACACACATACAAAATAAGATAAAGTACTGACATCAGATGCTACATCCCACAGCTGCACATAAACTTCTTTTGCAGATATTGCAGGAAGGGCAAGGCCCAGTACAATAACGTTAAAGTTGATTGAAAAATCCACTGCTATGACTTGGTGTTCCTCAGGATAAGTTGCAAACTGGCAGTCATCAACATCACCAAGCAAATGATCTGAACCTAGAGTAATTTTTTTTTAATAATATTGGTTTTTGGCGATGAGATCAAAAAACAGTTAAAAATATTGCATATCCATCCTCACCATGCACATGACCTGTCCATGGTCTCTCTTTAGCACAGGTATACTCGTTTTTTCTATAGTCGATTGGGATATCGCAATCTTTGTTAGCTAACAGGAAAAAAGATGAGACTCTAAAATGAAAACACGGAGGATAAATAAACAGTAATAATAGAAAATAAGGTATATAATAAATGGCAACAATACACACGCAGCAGAAAATACAAGGTCTACTGGGAAAAGTTTCCCTACAATGTGCATTCTAGTATAATTACACTCATATAATTATCCATGAATAACGTCAACGGTCGCTGGTGGCTCATAGACTAGTACCCTATG
>QXVX01006269.1:0-28380 GCA_013436065.1 Halocynthia aurantium
CAGGTTTCATTGTAACTGCATTAACATAAAGCTTTAAAAAAAATACTACTGGGCCCTTACAGTACCTGCATCCCAGGTGCCTATAAAAACTTTATCTTTCTCTGATTAAGCCATTCGCTAACTTATCTTATTTCTGACAGCAACACTGTGCATCGACTACATATCGTTTATCAGCATTGCACCGATGCTTCTGCTGACCAGGAGAGCATATACATGGATATTTGGCAAAGCAATGTGTAAATTCATTTTATATATTTTCGCTGTGTCGGGATTCAATACAATCTGGATATATGTTCTTGTCAGCATTGACAGGTGAGCAGAACACAAGTTCCAGTTTAGCCCTAACTTTTAACCTCAAACTGTTATGAATTACACGAAATCCCAGACCAAAAAAGGGATATCATAAAATTACTGAAATTTCTAGTTTGACAGGAATTCACAAATTTTACATATGCAGGGTACGAAGTAAATTCTTCCCTCCGCTTGACTGTTTTTTATTTCCAATTCCTCCCCTTGGGGACAAGTCCCTCTTGTTTAAGAACCACTGACATAGGCTGTAGGGCACCTGATTTTTAGTAGTTCTCCCACAACTTATATCAATGTATTTTTTACATGAACCAAGTCCCTTTCGCTGAGGAACCACCAACTTACCCTATGGAACCTTATGGAACCGTATGGAACCTTATCTTTAGTATTTCTACCACACATTATATCAATATATTTTTCACACAGGTTCATACAAGTGGTAGATGCAGTTGAAGAGAGCAGACTTACAAAATTCTACCCCAAAAATACAATCTGGGCAATCATTGGGTTCGCTATATTCGGAACTTTGTTCTTTCTGCCACTGATCTTGTATTTTGATATCTACACTGTGATTGAGGACGAATGTACGAACTCCACACAGTGTTACATGGGTGAAAAGAATTTAGATGTAAGTGTGTAATTTAATTATTGTAATAATTTTGATGGTAAATTCGGCTATGAGGTGCCCCTCCTTCCCTTTATGCCTTAAGCACATGCTTATTCTGCTTATGGGGTTAATTGACCACTACCCAGCGGCCTGGCGACCCTCTGGAATGCATGTCGAACAAACCAATCGCAGTTTCAGATTTCTCAATCTCCTTTTTATTATGAGTTCTCAAAAATTCAGTTAAGGCATATGCCGGACTTTCGACAGGACGTAGACACTAAGAATTACATAGGGAAATCCGTGCCACCCTGTTACTAACATATATACCGGATTATATTAGTTTGGAAAAGGATTCACAGGAGCTTTTTAAAATAAGATTACATATTAAAATGCAATTATTATTCAATTCTGATTTTAGATTCACATCTGTGCAGTTATCTGGCCAGAATCTTCTGCATCCATCACATGGTTTGTTTTCATGCTATTATTGGACTACATTTTACCACTCTCATTGATCAGCTACAATTACTATCGAGTGTACAAGACTGTTCGAAAAACTAGCAAGCGAATTCGTACAACGCGTAGTAAAATAGGTAGCCTTCATTCCTACTATTTTTATACGTGATGTTTTTTAAAAATACCTCCGTATGCATCATATTTGATTCGAAATTTAGGTGCTGTGCATATAATAGGGAGTAAAGTATGGTAAATTATATCCTTTGATAATTCTATTCAATAAATTTTCTACTTTCTGCAATTTTCAGAATCGAAGACAAAGTTGGAAATTCGTGTTTCAAGAATGGTTTTTATTTTGATATCGCTTTTTGTGTTGATGTGGACACCAATCTTTATCACACTTATCTTAATTCAATTCGACAGGGTAAGTTCCACATCACAGATTTCTACATTTACAATTTACCTATTCGAAAGTTCCATAACTTTTTTTCATATTTTTCATTAGGTAAAGCAGAAAAGTGATGCACTTATATCATCGGATGTATTTTTTTGGATCTTTATCATGACACTTGCAAATGCAATGATTACACCCATCCTATATGGAGCGTTGAACAAAAAATTTGTAAACTCTTGGAAAGCATACAGGTATAGCTATTGAGCCAAATAATTGAGCCAATATTAAAACACAAACCTTCATAATGATACCATATTTCGCATGCTGTACTATAACTATGATAATACTACAACATAGCCAGTTTTTATCTTATTAGCAGGCTATTATTTGTCATTGAAATACCACCAGGCCCTAACTCATCTATTTGCAGGTGTCCCGCTGCAATTTCCTGCGTTTATTTAAGAAACTTATCGAAACAATCCAACATGAAGGTTCAACCGACGTCTGAATCAAGTTCCGAAAAAGAAAAGAGCTCGACATCGAACAAAAACACTGCAAGCAAACCAAAAGAACAGGGAATAGACTGTGACAGCCCAACACCAATGCACAAAGCCATAATTGAAACTGAAGTTGAGCAAGGAGGACAAACGATAAACCAATCGAATCTTCAAACATTAACTGTTATAATCACTCCGCCAACCAATGAATAATTGCAATAACTATTTCTACCATTGCAAGATAATGTAATAATACTGTGAGAACGCTTTAATAAATATATATTACAGCAGGTTCCACTTAACGTCGTGGATAAGCTCTTGCAAAGAGGGACTTTAAGTCACATGATGTTAAACAAAACCAATTTTACCATAAGCCCATCACTGTTCTCAAGTACATGCTCATTGTAACAGGGATAAAGCAAGGAATGAATTTTCAGAGGAATATATTGTACAGAGCAAATGTGACCAACGCTCAGATTAAAACCAAACAATACCAAACATGACGCTGTGCCCTTTCATACACCATTGATCATTATATATTTGTATGATTATCGTACAATTTATGCATATTTATTCATTTTACATTTCTTACTCATTTCTGCTATAACGAGACGACTTTATTCGAAGTCCCAACTTACTGTATTATACAAAACAAACTCTGCTATTGACTTTTTTAAGGTGATAGGTGAAGCATACAAGAGTCGAGGTTACTATAGTCCACAACCTTACAAAAATTCCAAACACAGAACCTTATCAGTCTCATCTGGTGATTGAATCTAGAGCAAACTAAGATTTTTTCTAGTCAAAACAGTGTATATGATGTAAGCGTTGAGGTGAATTGGCTATCGAGGAAATTCTTAATTTCGAGTATGAAGCTGGGTTTTTACTGTAATAAAATTCATACCCTCGTACTCGTAATTATCTTTGCTGTCTCCCTGATAAAGATCTAAGTCAGACTGACTGAAAGTCTTGATAACAAAAAAAAAATAACTCACCATATCGATTTTGGCAAATTGAACAGTAGTCTTGACCGGCATCTCCTCCTGCTCCTCCTCCAAAGTCTCTTCATCCTTTTCATCTTCAGACATGAATTCAGATATATCAGAGTCTTCAACAGTTGGTTGGGCCTTGAAAATTGAAGATAATAAAATGGATAAATATAAATAATACAATGTTCTGTATTTTAAAAAATATATTGAGCAAAACAACGCAAGAGGTTTCATACTTTAATGTACTGAAGTATCCGATAGAATAATTAGAAAGAAGGCAGGAAAATTAAATATATATAGGTTATTAGAAGGAAGCAATATCAGGGAATTAGAAGAAATATTTACCTCCGGAACAAAAGCAAATTCATTTGGGGTTCCGCTTCTACGACGCAAGCTTGCAGTTGATTGCCGTCTTGTTTTCACTACCCGACGCTGTAATTCATTGAAAGAATCATTACATCGGAGAATCTAGCATCTAAAGCACATTAATGAACCATCAATGGACCCCTGGTGAGAGATCCTGCATTAGAGCATCATACCTTTGCAGATCTGACTCTTTTCTCTGTAGAAGAACTCTCATCTTGATGTTGTTTATTCTTCAGAATCTCTGTAGCAAGAACAACATTCATGCCAGCTTTCATCATGCCCTTTGAATCCAGACGTACTTTAGCAAACCTAAGGAAAAAGGCTAAATAGATTATGAACGCATAATAAATCAGCAAATTCAGCCTTTCAACTGCATATTTAGACCAATGGGAATGAATCAAAGTACTTTTCATATATTACTTCATTTAAAAATCTAATGTATGTCAGCTGTGGATCTGCTGTGACTGGAAATGTAGATTGAATAAATAAGAATTTCTTGTTACCTGGAACTACTTTGATTTTCAGCCGACATCTCTTCCTTCTTTTTCATTTTTTTGACAGCCTTTGCAACTACGATCGCAGTCGTGAGTTTTTTCCTAATATCAACGATATCTTCCTTTGGCTCCTGCAAAATTAAGAATGTAGTTTAAATAAGATCTGGAATTTTCGGAATTCTGTCTTACAGAAAAAATGTAAAAAATTAATAGTTGTTTTGTTTCATTCAGCACAATATATGCAAGTTAGGTGAGGTCAATATTCAACTGATTCGTTGAGAGATACTTTGTTTCTTGATTATAAAATTTGTAACTTTCTGCTTTTACAATTTTAATTCCGTTGCTTTCATTAATCGGATATATAATAAGAAATCAGTTCTGTAAAATCTCACCGAGCGGTAGCCCTGCTAGTTAAATTTATAATTATGACACGGTTACCTCTTGAAAAATCTCATTTTCATCAACTTCTTCCTCCAGATCAAATATTTCTTCTTCTTCCATGGTTGATGGATCACTACTGACAACACTCTCGCTTGAAGAAGCACCAGGGGAATCACCAAATTCAGGCAGAATTAAGCCTGGACAAATAGCAAATTCAAAATGAATGGAAATTCATAAGATGCTAGTGCAGTGGTTCTCAACCAGAGCCAGGAATAGAACGAGTTACTGTGCTACAAATGCAGTACATTTTTTTACCTTTAACTTATTTAAGCAAAGTAAAATACAAGTCAAAAGGGGGCCAATATCGAGAGAAAGGTTAAGAACCACTATACAAGAGTAACGAGAATTACCATGCTTGGTTGAGGTTTGCAACAGTGCAATTGATTTAGTTGGAAAGATGGTGTCGATGAGACCAAACGATAAAACGGAAGATGCAGGTGATCTATAAGTGTCGGTGAGTGCACAAATAGTGTTTTCAGTGCTTTCGGAAAGACCATTCTATAGAAAAATATTAAGCTAGTGATGGTGCATCCAGAACTTGTGTGCAATTACATAAAGAGATGATAACATGCATTCTCATAAGACAAATAACACAAAGTGAATGAAATTAGTAGAAAAACAGAAAGTATTACAATAAAATAAAGAATGAAAGGGAACTCTTTAGAACGGACCACGTAACAAGGAATTTTAGATAAAATGGGCTATTTCCGCTGTATGAGAAACTATGCTCTATTTCAAATCAATGCTTGCTGTGCATTTTTAATAACTATTCTGATTCCAGGTTCAAGGTTGTCTCCAAGATAACATTACCATAATATCAACACACAAATACAAGTCAGGCTCGTTAATCCTTTAGTTTAGATAACAAATTATGGCACATGAAATTTCAACT
Source organism: Halocynthia aurantium (assembly GCA_013436065.1). Lineage (NCBI taxonomy): Eukaryota > Metazoa > Chordata > Ascidiacea > Stolidobranchia > Pyuridae > Halocynthia > Halocynthia aurantium. The sequence continues at coordinate 5,443 of QXVX01006269.1, forward strand.
GAACCTTTCATGCTCTAACTTATGCAATTGTTTTTCACGATCTTAGTGCTTGTTTGACTTTACCAGGAAGATAGTGCCAGTGCTACAACTTCCATACCTTAGGTAAGCAACTGCATGTAATATTCCGAACATGCTGTGCATCAATCATACCTCAATATTTTCAATTGCCAACATATCAGTCGCATCCATTCTCTCGATGTCTTGTGCCGTCACAAAACCGTAAGGTACGAGATATTTCTGCATAGTGAGAGCGCTTGCATTTGCTTTTACTTTGACAGGAGATTCGTATCTTATAGCTGGATCTTCGTAAATATCAGATTCTGAATAAAATAGTAAAGAGTGAATTTTAAATGAATCAAGGAAGGGCTGGCTATCTATTCTATTCATTTTCTATAACCAAACTTATGATACTACAAACTTATGATGAATTAAAAACCTTTTTCACAATCTTCCAACGAATCATATTCCAATCTTTTCATTGCCCGGCCAACAATATTTCGATTGAGGATGAATAAATGTTTCTTCCAGCCGACTAGAAGATCGCCGAAGTCGTTGAGAAAATAACAACATGATAGTTCTTGGTCTAGTCGTACATCAGCCAACAGTTCTTTGTGTCTGTTCCAAATTTTGATGACACCATCCGTACTGTGCAAAATAAGCAGAAATTATTATAAATTGGTACTAATTGTTATCTTATATAAAGTAGCCAGTGCACCCACAGAAAATAACACCCATGACAGACACTGAAATTGCACTTGCATTACAACTAACGGACCGCTTCTTCTTGAGTTCGCAACTTTAATCAATTTATTCAACTAGCAAATTGCCATTAAACTAAATGCCCATTGAGAGTTTTTGTGTGACATTGTTTATTGTTATTAGTTGCAAATTTACCTGCAAGAGCAAAAAGTTTCTTGCTTTTTACATCCATCAACATTGATGACATGACATTTATGATCCGGCAGACATTTCTCCATATCATTTACTTCTTCTTTTGGAAGATCGTCAGACAGAGAATGCAGTTGTACATGTCCACTGGAATGCCCGCTTATTAAAACATTGTCTAAGATTGCGTGTGATGTGATGGTGAGAGGGCATTTGACCAGGTTCAAGAAAGTCATGTCGGGAAGCCTCCAGATCTGAGATATAACCAAGAAGATTTACAACCAAGTCTAAATATTATTATATAGCATTTGAATGCAATGAACAACTTCAGATTTCCAGATCAGTGGAAAAACTTCAATTGAATACTTTACAATATTTTATTATATTAATATTTATTTATTGATGTTTCATGATGTGATTGATGGAGATTGAATACATTTTTATTCCCAGTGAGTCATCCTAATTTTTTACTTATCATGGCAAGAGTTATTTTGAATATCCTCATGAAGTTCTATTGTCCAAATTCAAAGACAAATATAAGACATTTTTTTAATATATTCGCCTTCGCCTTTGCTATATATAAATAAGTGCGAAACTTGCTCTTCGGCTCGCCTGAGGAGGCCCTTTATATTCAGCTCCGTCTTAGACACAGCAAGGCGAATATAACTGAGAACATAGGGGTAGGGGGGCCACGGGTTGAGAACCACTGTACTAAAGAATATGTGCAGTCAATACCTGGAATGTTACTTGACTTGTGTTACTGCATTGGGTGACAAATCTCTCGCAATCAATTTGCTTGATCACGCTTACTGGATCTTTATTGACAACCAGCTCGCAATAAAGCATTCCAAGGTTCTTCTGGTCGGCAAAAACAATGCGTCCATCATCCAATCCGATCAACAGTGCATGGCTATAAAGAAATGGAATATGAGAATTATAAATATTAGTAAATTATGAATGTGTATTCTGTATCTCATGAATTGAGTTAACAAGAAAATTACATACCGTGTTTTTGCACAACACATTCCCCACGGAGTGTGGTACTCAAATCCATTCTCCGAATAAATTGCGAGAAGGCTTCTGCATTCTGAAGGCGAAGTCTTCCCATTTAATATCTGACAACATCTGCAAAACCAGGAAATAATTATATCAGGACTACACTAGAGGAAAGCCCACACCCATGCACTGATCATGCGCCAGAATAACATCTGGTGACATCCGAGTTTAAGGTTCTAGGGCTATGGAGAACTGACAGAAATCAAAATCTATCAAAATATATGCACCTGTGCATGACTTTTCTTTTTTCTTCAAAATTTCGGATAGCAGCGTGTGAGATCGAAGCAGTAGAAGCTGATTGTTTTGGGGTCGGAAAATCTTTAGTTTCGCTTTGGCTTGATTCATTCTGCGTCAGCAAATTCGGAACATTCCATTCCCCAATTCTTCATAATGATGAACAGAAATATGAGTATTTTAAATACAAATTCTTCACAAAATTCCTAATTAATAATAATAGACGGAAAATGGACTTTGATAATATGAGATACAATAACTTGGACAAGATTGTCACTGACAAAAATGGTATATTGCTTACCTACAAGCAGGATCAGTTTTAGCAGTGTAGATCCAGATTTTGGTTGAATTTATAAGAACGAAGAAGAGATGATTAAAACGCGAGTGAGTGACGCAGCAGATATTTTCAAGCAATGAAACAATAGGAGGAGGCAGAACAGTAGAGAGAAGTCGAGTATCTGCGTTTGACTGAGTGAACAGACGAACACTACCTATTTGTAGAATAATGATATTAGAAATTTAGAGAGTGGCGATTAACAACACAAGCAAATATATTTCAAAAATAAAAAGCAAAACTGGTTGATAAATATGCGAAGTGATTTTTATGTTTGATTAGTATTTTTACGATTTGATTTGATAATTACCATCATCTCCAACCGCTACTACACGTTTAGTTTTCTTTGGATGTTCGACAATCTCAAGTTCCTTTATCATGCATCTTGCATGACCCCAAAAGGTCACAGCGGGATTGAAGCGAAGAATAGAAATCTATTGTAAACAAGTATTGTATTGTGATGTGTAACTTTCTCGTAGAAAGTTTGTTTTATACGGATACTGGCGAGGCCGAGTAAGTATTGTTATATATAAAGCTTACTTTTCTAGTGTTGGCACACCAAAGCAATCCATCGTCAGTGAAATTCATCCATCGAATACCTTCAGAAAACACAGCCAAACTACAGAACAGATCCATTGTATTCAATGACCAAACTTTGACTGTTCCGTCCAGAGAACCAGTGAAAACCAATCCAGGGAGGCTTGGATGAGCGACCAGACTGAGAATGTGTATTTTGGGAATGAAATTTACTGTAATTGTGAAAAAAATAGAATTGTAACCTGCAAACTGGCTTTGAATGCCCTCTCAATGTACAGACATGTCCACCAGCCGCTCCCCAAACTTTGACTTCACAGTCCGCACTGCCGGTTAATATGACACGATCGACCTGGGAGAACGTAGCACACGTCAATGCTGCTTTATGTGCGCTGGAACAATATGGAACATTTTAATTTTTCATAGAGCTTACTGAAGGTTTATTGAATGGGATTCTACTATCCTATAACACTGTATATATTTTCATTCTTTAGATATTTTATTATTTTCTATCATAAATCAATTTCAATCATGGACCCTGATAAACAATTACCCATTACAAGATAATGGAATGGAATGACAACAAGATTCATATATAATGATAACATTACTGTGGGATGAAGAATAACTTCCTCATGTCTCTGGCATCATAAGCGAGCAAGTCAGTTTCTGAGCAACACAGCAGATATTGCATTGATGCGATGAGTTCCATTTTCGTGCACCATGTTCCACCAACATCTGGATATTCTGCATAAGGTGTCAGTCTGAATCACAGAATAAGAAACTAGTCATTGAAGAAACTATATTAAATTGAAATATAAATTATTCGAGCACAAGCAAAACCTTAAAGGCTACAAATAAATTGCTGGTGATGTAGGTTTAACGATTAATCAAGCACTCTCTCAGATAAAAACTTTTCTAATAATAATATTTCGAACAAGTACTTACAGAAAATTCTCCATTGGTTTGATATTATCATAGACGTTGACAACCATCTGCTTGTATTTCCAGACTGTTGTTCCTGAAACGCCGGAAGAAATCAACTCATCTGTACCTGGATTGAACACTAGGTGGAGAACGGAGCGCAAACTCTTATTTTCTGTCTTCTGTGTTTCATGAAAATTTCTGTTGTAAACCTGGATAATTGAATGAACATAAATGCATCGGATTATTAGGATTAAAAAGTAAATGGAAAATAATTCATTTATATGTTCTAAGTCTTACTTGAAGTGTGAAATCATTGCAAACAGCAAAGTATACATTGTACTTGTGGCAAAACAATATCGAACGAATAAGTTTGGTTTTATATTTGGGGAACGAGAGGTCACGAGTCGGTTCTTCTGAGCAGGATGATCCAGGAGGCCAAAGAGAGATTCCTCTGTGATCAAGAATAACAAACCTACAAAAAAAAAGTCAGACAGACAAATCAAAATAAGATAAATTTTGCAAAGATTCACTTGCAAAGTGATTTCCCAAATAGCCTTAAATATTAGTCTGGTGGGGCTGCATTGGGATTCAAGAACCTCTTTACCTACAAGCAATCATCAAAAGATATATTAACATACTTTCTATTTCTACCATTATATGTCACATCCATGAGGCCGGAAAGCTTCTTCGCATGTTCATACATATCTTGTTGTTGAAAACCGAACGATACATTGCGATATTGTGAACCAAAGTCCTGACTTGAAGACAGAAGTTCTGAAGACGAAAAAGTGCTGACACTTTCCGAGTCCTTCTTGCCATCATTATCACTTTCATATGACCTATGTATAGTGGAAATGTAACAGAAAAAATACTCAATTATACACATTCATCAATCACACCAGATTCCAAGAAAATACCAGGGCTGTAGACAAACAATTGTAATTGAAATAATTATATAATTCCGATATTAAAACACACAACAAACAAAGCATCACATGCCAATGTAAATCATGCTATTTCATACCTCCCTATTCTGTTAAATTCTGGATATAAAGACCATAGCTGACTCCATAACCTTGGAGAAAAAAATGACTGCTTACGTTTCAAAATCCTTTCCCTGATTCCAAGCAGTTCTTTCGCCTTTTTCCAATGCTTCATTCTCGATTTCTTGCTCACAGTGATCTTGTCTTGTCTGATATTTAACTTCTCCAGAATGTCTTCTTTGGTATGAAGTATTCTTCAGCTGTGGCATGCTTAATGTTCTTGTGAAATCTCTTGTTATATTCGCTTGCTTCTTTTTCTCCCAATATTTAGATTCCACCGGCAGTGCCGGGCTGCTCCTCAAGCTCCGGAATGCAATTTTGCGTATTTCAGTGACGCTTGGCATAGTGTATCTCAATTGCAATATTCAATTGTGAAAATTTATATGATGAAGGTCTTCAAGTGCATAGAAGGTTTAATGCATCTTGTGTACAAAGTAATGGTTTCACAGTGTTTAGTAGTCATAAAAAAAGCTGGAGTAAACACAGACATTCAATGAAGATTATTGCATGAAAATAATTCGTTTTCATATAATTATAAATATTATTTTTGGAAGCTCAATTGCATACTGTAAGGCAGATAACGAAACTACCAGTATTTGCAATAATTTCTATATCTTCAGAACAGCAAGCTTCCTATAGCAAGAGATGAAGCATTTAATGTTGCTAGGTAATAACCAACCATTATTATTTCATTTTAGTTTACCGTAAATATTTACTATCAACGATGACCGAAAAGAAATCGAACAAGTTTCCATTCACAACGACTACACGAATGTTACTTACAGTTTCATTCATAAAAAGGAATACATTACATGGAATCAAAGGACACCGAATCATTCCGCCATTGTTTCACCGCGATTACATGATTTCGCCGGTCCCATTCACATGCTCTGTGTAAAATTAGATCACAAACACGATCAGGCTGTGACGGAAAAGGAAAGAAGAGTTTAAAAAAAGAAAAAAAAATTAAGCAGTCATGGCGACTACCGGTCAAAGGGTATTCTTTACGGTTCAATGAACTGATTGTTCGTTGTTATTACGATTCCAATCTTTGTTCTTGTATTATATTATTAAAACTACAGTCATTGTAATTCAATGGCGTACATTTTCTCTTTTCGTCATTAACTATCGGTTATTATTGCAACTAATTTACAGAGAAGGGAGCTCTGCGTTATTGAAGCAAAATTTTAGTTTGTTTTATCTTGTTTGACGCCGCATATATTCAGTAATTTAGTAAAATAAACATTCCGCGAGATGGCAGTATGGGACAGTAAATAGAAATTGCACTACATTTTTTATTTTGAAAGTTTTAACTACAAGGCAAGAGCATTGCACTTCAGTTGCTTGTGGTATTGTCAAATCTCGTATAAATAGTTCCTCATCGAGAAGCATATGAACTGAACATTAAATAAACATATGCTGGAACATCACAAAAACTCTTATGTACAATATAAGGCAACCTCAAGTAGTACACGATTTGATTTGCATGCTCTGCAAAGGACAATGACTTGCAAAATATCAAAATCCATCATGTATGGTGCGCTCAACATAAATATAAATATCCCCTTGATTTACAAGTAAGTTCCACCTGAAACTCGCTCATAAATCAAAAATTCAAAGCTCATTGTTACTGAGAGGTAGCAGGTAATGAGATAAATAATATTAATAGTTTGCTGATCAATAGGCGAAGTATTTCCTTTGCTTATAGTACAGGTATGACGCCATCAAATTTTTGTGAGTTTTTGGTTGTTATTCATTGTGTTCTCTTGGCTTAAGTTGAGATCCATGAGGTACAGTTACTGTATTATTTGATGCCTATGAACCTAATGAGATTAAGGAGCAAAATACTCATCATTTCGGAACTTGCAAATCATTATATATCCAGGAAGTGATATGCAATAAGGTATCCAATAGGTATTTTCCATGCCAATAAATATTAATAGTGTAAAGTGCAAATAGATTATCAAACTGATCGAGACTATTCAAGTTCAATTATCAAATCTCCTTCTCCGATGCTGTCTCCGGGTACACAACAAACACTTTTCACTTTTCCGTCTCTGGCTGATGTTAAACTGTTCTGCATCTTCATTGCTTCCACAACACAGATTTCTTGACCCGCATTCACTTGGTCTCCAACCTCACAGCTCACTGACAGTACAGTACCTTCGACAAACAGTAAAAACATAAAACTTAAAATACCAGTATAGCACTAGTCCTACTACTATCTACTACTAGTATCTTCGACAGACAATGGATAGACTGAGAATATGATTCTGTTGCAGCAGGAACAAATATGGGATATCAACTTGAAACTGAGATTATGTTAGGGCAGTGTTAACAGAGGGTTTAAGACAGGAGATATCTAGAATGGGCTAGCGAACAGAATAAAAATGTAAACCTAGAAAAGTATCAACCAAATACCAATTGTAAAATAGAATTAAATAGGAATTAAAATAGGAACATATCACTGAGTGGGAAAGTTGCTGTTCAATATGATATGGCTAAGTGGACCATACTGAAGAACAAAGAAGCCCTTAAATCGGATTAAGTCAATTTACAATATTTTCTTATGGGAAAATTCAACTCGGAAATGGAACGGATTGTGTTAGACTTGGGGTCACTGTATTTACCTGGCATTGGAGATCGAAGTATTGACGTTTCATCTTCAACAATTTTTTCTGGCATAAATTTCATCAGTTCGGCAGCTCTCCTACTAAGAACACGAAGCTTAACCTAGAAAATTTGTCAAAATATATATATATCAGTGAGAATCTAAAAATGGGAATTTCTACACTGCAAACTATAGCAGAACACAAATTTCAATAGACTCAGTTAAATGATTATTTGCTACTTACCAAGGATCCTTTATATTGAATGACAAATTCTCCATTTGAGCTTGATTTGATACACTGCACTGTGATTGGTTCGTCACCATTGATTGTTATTGTCTGTGCTGGATTTGTGAGGGACCAATCAGTAGACAATGACAATACTTTGTTGTCAATAGTAACCTGTGAATTAAATAATTTTATTTAAAGTTTATTATATAATATTATAAGGTTCATTTAAATAATGTTGTGTAGAAGTTCTTGACCATTATTTTATTATTTTTGACCCATACAAGGTTTCAAAAATTCAGTTTATCAACCTATCAAGAAATTCAATAACAAGAAAATAGGATGATGTGATGAAGAAAATCATCCAATAAAAAGAACTATCTAAGCATTCTTATCAATATACAGCCGACAGACAGGTGTTATTGGAAATATATATATACACTGAGCAACACAGTAGGGTCAATTTTCCAACTAATCCCCGTGGATTTTAGTTGGCAAAACCTTGAATTCTTTATCTGCTTTTTCGATATTGGCTTCTGTAATCTCATCTCCCAGTTGAACCTCAACATCCCAATGAGACATCTTGGATCCAAGAACAGGAAGCCTGTAAAATTAGCCAAAATAAGATGAATCACACTCTCTTAAGAATTCCCTTCAATTCACTTTCAAAGATGGAGAAATTGCTCCACGTTAGGAAGAAAACTTTCATTTTTATGTATAAGAAGAAATGTGGATATCTTATATACAGTGAAATAGTATAACCACCTTTGCTGATTCATATATTGTCTTGCAAAATGTTCTTTGTAAGAATAGAAGGCACAAACAATGGCTTTCAGATCATTACTCTCGTTCAATGTCAAGGGTCGTGGTTTGAATCCTTCAGGATAAACCTCCATGAGAAAGTTAGTGCTGATGTCGCCTGAAAAAATAGTAAATTTATGTTACAGATATTATAGCATTCAGTTCTAGATTGGGGATGGATTGAAGTGTACATCATGTCATTTTTTATACACGTGTAACAACGAATATAATATGTCGCATCCCTTCTCCAGATTTTCAAATCAATCATGCATTATTCCAATGTTTATGCATTTAAAGCTAATACCTGATATAAATCTTGGATGCCTGAGAACTTCATGACACAAGGGAACATTATGAGTGACACCACGGATCACATAACTGTCCAATGCATTACACATCAATTTCAAGGCTTCATCACGAGTTTGTCCATATGCGATCAACTATACAAAAATAAATAAAAAGGTTATATGTAATCAATTTGACAGGTAACCATGGACCATCGAAAAGTCTCTGCATTTCATCGATTGATTCACTAAGGAACTACAAGCAATGAATAGAAACTATGCAATAGTTAGGTTAGCATTGTATTTACCTTAGATATCATTGGATCATAGTGAATACTTATTTCACTCCCTTCCTTAATTCCACTATCAACACGAACATTAGGAATATGTGAAGGTTCTACATATCGTGACAATCGGCCAATGGACGGTAGACCGAATGATTTGTAGGGATCCTGCACATGAAACAGTTGATTATTTATATTATATTCTGCCTCGTCAATCAAATATAATTGAATCACCTCGGCATACACTCTGCATTCCACAGCCCAACCATTGATGCCGATGTCTTTTTGTGAAACTGTGAGAGGATGACCGGAAGCAACCCGGATCATTTCTCTCACTAGATCCAAACCTGTGATGTCATCAAGAAATTGTTAATTTCGAGAATTCTATATTGTTACATATACATTGGTACATATAATATGAAATTTTAATAATTATTTTCAAGATACCTGTTATCAATTCTGTTACAGGATGCTCGACTTGCAATCTTGTGTTCATTTCAAGGAAATAAAAGTTTTTCTGAGAATCAACAAGAAATTCCACAGTACCTTGTAAAAAAATATATTTATTGTGAACAGGTTTTGCAAATAACTTCAAACTCTAAACATAAGTTCTTGAAACCTAAATGTAGCATTCACATGAAACCATAGCCACCTGCACTTTGATATTGTACTGCACTAGCAAGTGCCACTGCTTGTTCACCCATTTTCTGTCTCATGTCTTTATCGAGAAACATTGATGGTGCTTCTTCCACCACTTTCTGATTTCTTCTTTGAATGGAACATTCTCGTTCGTTCAACCACAGCGTGTTGCCATGGCTATCTGCAAGAATCTATAACAAGAAAACGAAACAGCTGATGTCTCTTTTATCTTATAAATATTCCTTACACACTGACCAGGGGTGGAAATAGGTTTTTAGGAAATAGCCTATCAATAGAATTATATATGAGCAGATTGTTTATAATTCTCACCTGCATTTCTATATGTCTCGGATTATCGATATATTTTTCAATGAGGAGTCGGTCATCACCAAAACTGGATGCAGCTTCCTGAGAAGAAAATCTGAATCCATCTCTAGTCTCATCATCGTTCCAAGAGATTCTCATTCCTTTACCACCGCCTCCAGCAGATGCTTTTATCATCACCGGATAACCTAGACAACCGGACAACCAATCAGTTAATTCAAAGTTTTTAGGAATTTTGGTTTCCGATAGCGACCAAATAAACAAAACTACTTCGTTGAAGATATCTGGATAGTATAGTTTAATTAGAAGTTATTCTATTCACCGATTTCATTTGCAATTTTCACTGCTTCCTCGGCATCTTTAACAACTCCATCAAACCCAGGTATTGTGTTGACACCGGCTTCCTTTGCTATCAACTTTGATTCTATTTTGTCTCCCATCGCTTGGATCGCATATGTGCCGGGACCAATGAAAGCGACATTCTTTTCGGCCTGAAATTGGAAGCAATATTAATTCTTCCAAATGAATTATTTGTATTGCTGTCAGAGTACTAAATGCAGGGCGTATATCTATTTTATTCAAGAAATCATTTCCTTTAACTTGAGCAAATTACAAAACAAAGAAATTAGTTACCAATTTCTGAGCAAACACTTTGTTTTCAGAGAGAAATCCATACCCAGGGTGAACCTGTAGAAAAAAAATCATGAAGGTGAAACTATGATCATAAAGATATTAATTATAAAAATATTTTCACAGGGTAGTTTGATGATAAATAGACGAATTATTACCTTGTCTATGGAATTGATTACGGTACAAACATAGTGCGACAACAAATTTAGTTTACACTGTTCATTCTTAGTCGCATACAGTGTCGAAACACTTCTCTGGTTAAGGACCATGAGCTACAGTTTCTATAAAATTTAATGCTTACAAACTTAATGAGGAGCAAAATACTCATAACTTATCAACATCATTGAATCCTCAAAGTACTGATATTATCATGCTCTTTAACTCTGGTGGTAAAAGTAAAATTAAGTCTTACCGCTTGAGCTCCTGTTTGATCAATCACTTTCAGTATGGCATTCATGTCCAGATAACTTTGACTTGATGGTGGAGGACCAACAAGATACGCTTCGTCCGCCATCTTAGTATGCACTGAATTCATGTCGGCTTCGCTATAAATTGCGACGGTTGAAATCCCCATCTCGTGACATGTTCGCATTACCTAACAAACAATAATATTAGCTTGCAGCAAGATGGTTTAACTAAACCAGCATCGGGAGACGCAGACAGTAAACTATCTATTAAGATAAGTCACTGCACAGACAGAAAAAGAACATTTGATTTACTTACTCTGCAAGCAATCTCTCCTCTGTTAGCTATCAAGATTTTGTCAAAAGTCTAAAAGTAAAAAAAAGATAGGTAATGACACAAGAAATGTTCGCTATGAAGAAATAAAACTTGGTATACTTTTTCATGATCACTTGGAGCATGAGCAACATTGTGAGAAGATCTTATGAATAAATTTCTGTACCCTGTCCATAAGCTCGGTCGAGTCTGCAAAAGACATGGAATAAAAGATTGTTTTACCTTAATTAATAAACGTTGGAGAGACTATGATTATACGCATTAGACACTTCTACATGCCCCCGTTTTGTCATTACTTGGGTACTTCGAAAATTGATAATTTCACTTACAAGTATTTTGACATTTCGTTCACCAAGAATCCTGACAAACATCTTTGCTTCATTAAGAAATCTTCAAGCTATGAAACCAGGAGTACAAGCTGCGACTCCCAAAACCACATATAACTTCGAAACTAGGAAAGAACAACAGCGAATTATAAATATGCAGCCGGACAAAAATGAATTTAAGGTACAGTAGTAGTATATCACAAGTGCGTGAAATAGGAAACATAAAATGCAATGACCCGTAACTCTTTATGTATATAACGGTAATCAAAACTTTATGTCAAATAAATATTAATCTATACTGTCATACATAACCATAAAAAATCTTGCATTTATGCTGCTTTTGATGAAATATTAAACAAGATGAGCTATTCAATAAATTTCAGCACTTTTTCAAACAACGCATGCACTTTTAGATTGAATTAGTATTATGTCATCAGCAAGAGCTACAATTTCTCATCACACATGTTTAAATTTAACAACTGCAAAGTTAATAGAAAATGCTGAGGTAACGGAGCAACAATGTCCAATCGATCAGGGAAACCGATTTTTGGATTAGGAGGGAAAGAAATTTTGTGTCTGTGCAAATGTAGCGGCAATTTCATAATCAAGTCGTTGCTGTGGAGGTTCAGTCTCTTCGTAACGTAAGACGGGAGAGACTGGGCTCGTGGTGCAATAGATTCTGGGTCTTTCATCATCTTCACGCCGGAAAGGCTGAATATTCGGTGAGAGTAGGTTTGATCTCCCAGGATAGGACACATTTTGCAAGTCATGTGGAGGACGGCCTGTAAAGACAGATTACCTCTGGGCTGTAATTTCACTAAAGCAATGTCGTTATTTGAATCTATCACTTCGTAAAAAGTTCTATATTTTCTTAACGTTCTCAGTTTGCTACTCGAAGGATTGAATAAAGGAACCAGGGTTTTAACGCCCCCTATTTCTTCCTGTACGATGTGATCGGTGATGCATCCAGAGGGTGGAGATGGGACGCCAACAGTGACGGCTAGGTCCGTTTTCGCAGATTCGTTTCTTGATTTGACCATTTTAAACATTTGTCCCACGTTGTTTTGCATTCGCTGAGACTTGGCGAACATCATCACACCCGAGCAATAAATATGAGGAGTGTGGCAAAAGAACAAACTCTGACAGTTACATTTTTCAGCAACAGAGAATAAAATCTTCTCGATGGAGATCGAGTCGTTCAGAATATAGCCTTCTTTTTCGGCATGCTTAGGAGTATAGGGATGAACGTTACTTGGCTTGTTAAATGCTATAATGTGTTCATTTTCGAATATAATATTATTCATGAAGTGATTGACAAGTCCATCTGCCGTTTTCAAATCGTCTTTCTGTTTATCGACGTAGTCGAACCAGAGTATCTTTGCGCTGCTGCTTCCATAGCGAGGAAATCCTCTTCTGACGGTGAGGTAGGTTTTAAATAGTTGGGAAAGCACTCTCATCTTACATAGGTGCAGTTAAACAGATTATAAATAGGTAAATAAATCTGAAAGAAAAGGAAACAATTTATTTTGATGATGCAGAGATTCAAGAAAAGTCATTCAATGATAATAAAGCCGGCCAGAGAAGAATACTAAGAAATTTATAGTTGTATTAAAGCATTGTAATAAAGTTTTTCAACATCAATTATTTTGAATATTCCTTTCGAGTTCCTCCCATGAGAAGGGTGAGATAATGTTCCTCCCATGAGAAGGGTGAGAGAATGTTCCGAATCCATTTTCTCTTCAATGAAAATACAAATCTTTTATCATTGGACAGCATCATCATCCTTCTTGGCTATTTTCTCCTTTTTTTCATCGGTCACATTTTCATTAAGTCTTCTTTTCAGTGCCTTAACTTTTCTCAGACGTATGGCACCAATGTCTTGTTTGGTCATGTGAATGCGTCCACGTCTCGCACCCATCACATCTCTCGAAATATTCTTTGTCTTGGAAGGTTTCGCTGCCCTCGGCTTCTTGCAGGACGCCTTGTACAAACCGACCGATGCTAGTTTTGTTCTACGCACTATCAAGTCCAGATTGGGCCCCATTTCCAACAGCTCTATTCGTGGGGTCCTGGTCCCAGACTTCTTCAATTGCACCTTGTAATTTCGAATGTAAATCGTCCCTTCATTGGCGGTGAAGCTCATCACATGTTCCAATCCTTTCAAGGTCACGTTATTTACGACGGGACCACGGAAGAAATCGATGAATAGCGATTTTAACCTTCTGAGTTCTTCGTCCGTTTCAAAATCGTTTCCTGAGAAAACCAAACTTGGTTTCGTACCGACACTGAATTTTCCTCCTTTGATTTGAGAGAATGACTGAAAAATTGATAAATCCGGGTTAAATTAATAGTATTGTTGAATGAATATACTAAAAACACTTGTCAGGACCAGCATATAAAATTTACCAAGAGTTTCATTTTTTTTATATATTCAAGTTTATTCTTTTGTTTTTTCAAAATAATAATTTTCTGAATTTCTGTGACGTCATGACATGAAGGTACCATTTTGCTAAGTCAGTGCTAACCTGAAAATTTTCAATTCCGAGTTCAATCATGTCAAGTATCTGGTGATCATATGTTCGACCAATCACTAAATTGTGCTGACGTTTCTTGGAATGAGATCCGAACAGAAATAAAGAGGCATCGTTCATTTTAGTCAGAAACTCAATAGATGTCTGATCTTCAAACGGTCTGCTGATGTTACGCTTTCTAAAATGAATGGATCCTGGTTTTTTCATTCTGTGAAATTCCTGCAGCACGCTGCTGACCACGTTACTAGTGTTGCCACCTCGAATGAAAATAGCTGTTTTGTCATTTTCAAATATTTTAGATTCTCGGTTTTGTAACACTCTGCGATGCCGCTGACTTTTACACTTGAATATTTCGTTCTGCATTATCTACTGGATGATATTTCACACTCCAATTACTGGATATTCAGATCTATGGGGTATATTATAAGCGTAATATCATAAACCAGGTATATTTAGAGAAACATGGGTCTTGAGGTCAACCTGAGAACGTGTTCGTTTGCTACAGCGAAAAGTATTGAACCGTAGCAGACGAATTAAAGAAACGAGAACTGCGATGCTATTAATCAGTTGGAATCGATCATCAACAGGCAACTGGACCATAATCCCACACAACCCAATATAAAGGATTGATCCATATTATACGAAATAGTATTATCATTGAAATCTAAAAATCTATTTCGAAACTCGAATACCTATTTCAGGTCGGCCGTAACGAGTGACCCTGTTGAACAACCCTTGATATCTCGCGAACCAATTGTTGTTCCACTATATATAACACACCAATTAATGTAGAATTTCATAACGAATCTATACATATAAGCCTCATATGCACAGCAAACTAACGAAAGCCGCTTTTTAAGTGACCAACCACCTAGTTACTTAACGTCGATTGTACTTAGCCATCTAGCGGTTTGAAGTTTTTACTTCACTTAACGGATATAAATGATCCAACAGCAACATCTAGCGGTTATAAATTTTTACTTCACCTAAAGCTTGTTAATGAACTTGAAACCGCTAGATGTCACTGTTGGATCATTTATAACCGTTAAGTGAAGTAAAAATTTCCAACCGCTAGATGGCTAAGTGCAATTGACGCTAAGTAACTAGGTGGTTGGTGACTTTAAAAGAGGATAGCGGCTTCCGTTAGTTTGCTGTACATATGAGGCTTATATGTATAGATTCGTCATGAAATTCTACATTTATTTCTGTGTCATATATAATGAGACGGCAATTGGTCCGCGAGTTATCAAGGGTTGTTCAACGCGGAGTCACTCGTTACGGCCGACCCGAAATAGGTATTCGAGTTTCGAAATAGATATTTTCGAGGTTATCCTGCATCAATCGACCCAATTTTTTAAAGGAATGTTGATTTATTTACTACGTCTCATATGTGCTAATTTAATGTAAATGTAATGATTAATACACTCATAAATGTATGGCAAACAATACACGGGATCACTATAAATCAACGACCTTCCGCGGGCTTACGTAGAGAGCATTGATTAAGAAAACATTGGAATTAAGCCAGACACATTCTTTGTCTATTGTTGGACATATATGCTCTTTGGGATTAAATAAATCCCTGTTTCATCCGATTTATCGTGTTTGAGGTTGTCAATATCCGATTTCTGATAATTGTAAAAATACAAAAGATGGCGCTTCGCGTTTTTCCGGTTGACTGACAATGTTTACGCAACCTATCGTGGTATCCATAGCTATGAGTGAAGCTCCTATCGAATAGCATCGATTTACAAGTTTCAAATGGTTGAAGCAGATATTCGTGTGAGATAGTGATCGCTAGGCTAGATTTCAATTGCATATTTTATGCTAAGGTGAAAATGAAAGGCTTACTTGCTAATAGGGATGGCTCCATTGTCTTGAGCCGAAATTCGATGACGGTAGGACGCAATGATTGCGACATCAACATCGACGATCCTCGAGTAGAATCTTGTCACGCGGTTCTGGAATTTAATGCGGACAAACAGTGTTATGTTCTGAGAGATTTGAATACTAACACCGGAACTTACATAAATGATTGTAAGGTACAAAATAACGCCGTATACGTCACAGACGGTGACGTAATAAGGTTTGGACAAGGGGGGAAGCCACATGAACTAAGACTTAACGGAGGCACGAACACACCGCCCATGTCAAGAAGTGTGGGGTCAATCAGAACCCCCATTACATGTGTGGGAGGAAGAGAGGGGTTAGATATGTCTCTTCCCAAGATATATCAAAAACCTATACAGACCAAGCCTCTTACTCTACCACACCCACCTACCCGGGCCCGATCTGCTTGCGAATACGATCGGTTACAACCCCTCGCTAGACCCGAGAGTTCACCCATAGTTCGTTCCGCATGGAACAGCACCCCGTCACTTGAAGCCATTCTTAAACCAAAACTCCAAAAGCTTTTGGAAATGGTGGAAGGGATTAATCAGACGACCGGATTGGAACAAAGCGATGAGCTCTCACGCAAAGACGCAATTATAAACGGCATGCGTGATGAAATTGCTGAGCTCTATCAGCAGCTTGCAGAAAGCAAATTTTCAGTCACTCAAAATCTATCTCACGAACTGTACTACGTCGAGAGAGAACTGGATGAAAGGAAGTCGGAAGTTTCGTTGCTACGACAACAACTGGAATCTGCAATGAAAACATCACCAACGTTGACGACCCAGCTTGCGGAGAAGGACAAAACCATTCACGAATTCAGGCATGATTTGGACAAAGTTAAACGAGAATACAGCATGTCACAAGGTCTCGTGCAGAGCTTACAAAGAGAGCTGAATATCAAGGAAGACGAGATTAAGAGAAAGAATACGGAGATCAACCAAATGAAACGTAATGTGAAAGACAAAGACATTCAGGTCCAGTCTCTGACCTCGAAATTTGTACGAAGTCATGACTGCACAAACAAGAAAGACGACACTATAGCGGCGGTGAACGATGAGCTGAAAAACATGAAGATAAAAATTAGAAGACTCGAGTCACGCTCTGGCGATAATACGAGCTCGATTCAAAGGTACAAGAATGAAATCCAGCAGCTGAACGAAGTTGTCAAGAAGCAAGAGATGGAAAATAAGTCTATGGAAAAAAAATTTGACGAGCAGAAAGGAAAATATCTTGAATTACAAAGAGCCGAACGACTTCTCAGAGTAGATGTGGAGCAGCTGAAAGGCCGGATGAATAGGTTTCGTTCGAAGATAACAAAGATATTATACTCTGCATCTGGGGTAAGGGCTCCGGATCGCCCAGATGACGCGGAAGACAGCAGACTGATTGTCGATTTGGAGACGATCATTGACGACAGAGAAAAACACTTGGAGGACATTAGATCAATGAAGCAAGATCTTGAGCTCAACAAGAAGACGGATGAGGAGAGGAAATCTTCACTAGGATCCCTGAAGGAAACACTGGAGGATGTCATGAATAGTTTGAATGATGACGGTCATCATTTGGAAGTGCTCAAAAACAAACAAGAATCTTTGGCAGCTCTGGAACTGGAGGAATCAGTGGCATGGGTGGCAGCATCGGTATCTCGTCTGTTGAAGTCCGAAGAACGGTGGTTGTGCGAAATATATGATGCTCTTGGCAGGGCTGGACATAACGTGGAAGTTGTCGAGAGGAAGCCTGGATATTTTGTGTTGCAGATGCACGATGACATCTCTAGAAAGCAAGAGAGGATTCAAGAATTACAGCAGGAAGTGGAAGATTTAAGAGTGAAACACGGAGAAGAACTCGACAGAAGGAATCGGGAGTTGGACGAGGGTTACAGCGAATCGTTGAGCACAGAAATTTCCAAGATAAAAGAGATAGAAAAAGAGGAGAGAGAAAGAGCTCTGGCACAATTAAGAGAAGAGGAACAAGAGAAGTTCGATATCGAATTACGAAAAGAACAAGAAAGATTTGAGCAATCGAGTCAGACTGTAGAAGAGTTGCGAACCGAACTGAAAGCGAAGACCGAGTTGATTGAAGAACTGGAATCAAAACTGAGCGAAACTCAGAAGTATTTGGATGAGAGTGATGCAAATGTTACTCAATTAAAAGAGGATCTGAAAACAATACTTCTGCAACGAGAATCTATGTCACAAGCCGGCGACATTCACAAGCAAGAAAGAGACAAGGAGATTGAGCAATATAAAGAAGAGATCAAACAACATTCAATAACTATCGTACAGATGGAAGAACGGATCCAAGGGATCATGAAACAGCTTCACAAAGCGCAGGAGGAAGCTGAACAGTTAAGAAGCGAATACAGGGAATCAGATCAAGCTAAACATCGTCTTGCTCCAAGCCCGCCTCTGTTAGTTCCTCCGGCTTTCGTTGACATCGGTGCTTACGAGCAAACTATAGCCTTGTTAAGATCAGACCTCCTTGCATCTCAAGATCAGATGCGTTTACAGCAAAATGATGTATTAAACTTGCAGAGAGAACTCGCAAGCTCCAGAGCAAGAATGTCTGATTTAACGGGAGAACTCAGCGAGAATCAGAAAGAAGAATTGGAGCACGGGAGGAGGTTGATCAGAGAGCAGGAGCTGGAGATGGCAAAACTACGTGAAAACTTGCACAAGATATCAAAGCTAGTTGATAGACAGAAAGGAGAGCTCTCTTCGATGAAAAATGAAATAAAATCTTTCAGGCAAGCAGTAGTAGTAAAAGAAGAAGTGTTGCCAGATACTCGAATTCAAGAGACTCCGGAACCACGGTCCGGATCGGGAAGGGACAGGATAGAAACCGCGGAAACGAGCACCCAGGCTGGGAGAGAAGGGAGAATCAATGCCGAGCTAACATCCATGGGTGCGGAATGCAGAGGAGAACGACACGCTGAGGTGATCAATAGACAGCGCGAAGCTCTCGCAGAGCTGAGAGCGAGAATAAAAGCTTTGGAAAATGCTACGCCGGTGATGCAAGGCAGAGAAGAAATCCAGCAACAGGTTATTTTGCTCAAGAAAGAATTAGCTGAAATTAGAGCAAGACAGGTCATGGAAAAGGACACGCATTTCAGAGACCACTTGACCTTCTCGAACAGCGGAGACAGGAGCGCGAGGGACATCTCACCGACCGAATTTAAACCCATAGACGCGGACATAGAGCGCACGGCGCGTCTCCAGCTCGAGGACACCGTAAATGCCAGCGAACAATCTTATTTGGATATGTGTAATGTTGTGGGTGGACTTCTGAACATTAGTTCATTCAATGGGATGCGTTCGATCAACCATTTACCAGTGGACGAAAGACAGAAATTATCTGACGATAGACGAAACGATTTAGAATTAATCAGTCAGCAGATCAAGTCAATTTCAAATAGATTGGACAGGAAAGATAATCTTCTGCAAAATTATGACAAGGATCTCGCGAAATTGAGAGAGGCTGAAGAGAAATCGACACAGAAAGCAGCTCGGGTACTGAAATAAAGAATTTTGAGATACAATTTTATAGCTTAAATTTACTTTTTAGATTGAGACTCAACTTACAGTAATTGACACTCAATTCCAAATACTTTCAAGTTAAATATTCGTATTCGAAGCAGAGACAGTGTTTCTTCTTTTAGAATTAGATTTAACGCTAATCCAGATACTATAACGTGATGGGTCATTGAACATATGTTTTAATAGTTTGAAAGCTGTTTTTTTGGTGATGACATTATATGGACTTAAACGTTATAACATTGCTGCACTGTATAAGAAAATTGAGCAAGGGAAAATGCTTAATATCAATTCATATAATTCAGGTTGGTGTTCTACTTGATGAAATCTCTACAAAGACAGATGAAAATGCTCATCTACGTGAAGCTCTGAGAAGAACAGACGAGAGACTGCATCAAGAAAAACGTCTAAACACAGCGATAAAGGAAAAGAGGACTTTTCATTTGGAAAATCTTGATCATAGAGATTCACCACCTAAACACGGGGGTAAGTATTTAATGTATAGTGTAAAACATAGTCGTGTGCATGGGGGTCGGTTGGGGAAGTTTCTCAACTCTGGATTAGAAGTCAGGCGGCGACTTCATCGTACTTCTGCAAGTATGAATGATCAGTATTACAATAATGTATCTATATGGCTTCTGATTCAGAGTGGGGAACTGGCCTGATTGCCACCGGAGCGGACACTGAAAATGAATTTTAACACATGAACGTATCCACAAGTTTCGTATTAAAAGGCCACACCCTGTGCTGTGTACATGTTGTAGGGTCTTGATTTATGAGCGTGGTGGTTAGTGCTTAGATACGAGAGAATATATGTATGGAAAGACTTCACTAATCAAATGTTTCTTGTGGTGTCGACTCGTATCAAATATATGTTTACTTTGTAACACAGACATGTCCATTGTGAATATCTTTCATAAAGAGATCAAACACATAGCAGTGCAACAGTTATCTTGATCTTAAGTAAATATTCCCTTTTATACAGAATGCTTGCAGCTTGATATAAAGGAACAAGCGATTGTGGAGAGGAAAAAGCAAGAAAAATCAAATCTAATGAAAAAGGAATATGAAATTCAGGTACTGTGTAAAGTCCTATTCACAAGGTAAAAGCATTAGGTTTATGTGAATAATCTGAAAGAAGAAATTCACAAGTGGAGCGCGGTGGTCCTCAAATAGGGACTTTCTGGAGAGGTTGTTGCTATTGGTTACGGATACTGATCACATCTGGTTACATTTTGTTTTTGAGTATGTTGATTGTGGTTGGTGGTGTCTGGCCTACTTAATAGTCATTAAAACTTGAATTCAGCTGCTTTCAATTGTTTATCTAGCTGTCAAGAGGGGCAATTGACAATAAAAATAATTACAATTACAATTAACAACCAATCCACTCGGCATTTACAATAGCTTTTTTACTAGCTTGTCTTTTTTAGTTTTAGGACATTTAATATTTGACTAGTATTGGTGTCATGGGATTTTTAAATCATTCGAGTGTTGGGTAAAATCTCTCCACACAGATTAAACTATTTAATATTTGAATTAATAAATAAGCAAAATAAAAACACTTACAGATGCTTCGTCAGAAATTACGTAGTCAGGAGCAGGAGCTGTGTCGCACCTCTGCGCAAGCTGCTAATTTGATTCAACAGCAACATCCTGGCAGAAGAAAACATTCAAGAAAGAGCTCCTACTCCGAATCATCCTCATCTACGTCGGTCTCAAGCAAAAGCAGTCACAGCAGATCTTCTAGAACCAAAGAACTTGCATGAATGAACTAAAATACACCAATTGCACACATTTCAATTTAATAATCATTTTATATTCTTTGACAAAGAAATACAGCAATACCAAGCTTTATGCTTGTGATATGTTCTTGAGAACAGAGTAATGAATGGGTCATTATAACATTAGTAGGAGCTAATGCTGCAAGGTTTTTCAAACCCAGGTTCCTTATTAATATGATGAATTAATGAACTATGAAAATATATTTGGAAATGTAATTGAGCACATGAACTCGACATAAATTACTGAGGATGATTAGAACAGTCATTAGAACTCTCGGATTGGTTCATCCATTTAATATTGCCTCAAACGCTGATAACATTTCCTGCTTTGGGACTCCATAGAATTAGCTTCATAGAATTTTGTAATTGCTATATTATTGTTGAGCATATATGCTTGTGTTTGTGCTGTGTGTTTTATTATAACAAATTTGTACCTAATGTTTTGTTTGAATCATTGTTAACTATAAGTAACCATTCTGTTCTTCTTATTCTCTGAATCATGCAACCAGTGACATTATCTTCTACTAAATCATTGAGGTACGGGGTTCAGGAAGTTCTGCATATTATTTGGAATTCAAATAACATATTTCACATACAATAAATAATTATGCCTGTTCGTATTTTAATGCTGACAGTAATGTACAACTTATTTCGCTCGCAGTCTTTTGAAACTATGTCTTGTATGCCTATTATTACGCACCAAAGTACGCTTACTGTGCTTTACTGTTTATTAGTATGATGAACTATTTTGATCGTGAGTTTGTGTTAATGAATATATTTTTTGCACCTTGGAATGAGTGGTGATGCTAGGCTGCTTTGATGAATTGCACAGGAACTGATTTTCCAGCTAGGTAAAGTATTTTCTCCATCTTTTAAACTGATTGGTTCCCAATCCACCCACCCACCCACATTCGGACAGCACAATATTCTCCAAAATGAATGCCTTTTTGTCCAACAAGACTTTGTGTTCATAAATCTGGAACATAAATAAAGTTACTGAGAATATCATTATCATTATAGAGTACAGCAAGTTCATAGCATACCAATAATCTTTAAGGATCTTCAACTCTCGACTAATCTGCGACGATGGGACATCTTAAGACACAGCAAGCATCGTGAGCAAGATTTGAAATAGTTAGCGGTGTTAAAATTTATTATCCACCACATTTATCTTAATGTAAACAAACAATATATATATATTTTAAAACATGACATAAAATATTTGAAAGTTGAAACGAAGACAAAGAATAATTAATTGAAATAATTTCATATACAGCAATGATGACAAAACTAAATAACAGACTGGAATATGTTACAGAAT